>JARJDQ010005955.1:0-12490 GCA_030264215.1 Geostiba sp. GC000077 | reverse complement strand
TTTTCAGTTTACTCCCCGATTGCGGCGAAATTAATTGAGGGCGTGAAATTGATTTAGTACACAAACACAATAGAATTTAATCATCTTTATGGCGGTATAAAATTTACTCGCACAGCATTGATATTCAACGAGATATTTATGAAATCATAAATTATTGAATTTGTGCTAAATTAAATTTATAATTGAATCTTTCAATTTGCAAATATTGTACAGCTTAATAATGTGAGTAAATGGGAAGTAACGCTCAATTTAGACATGTATCTTGTGACATTGCACCAAATTAAGAAATAATTAAGAAAATTCGGAAAATTGATTAAAGATTTGAATGCTGTCAACAAATTTATTCTGGTTATATTTTTAGAAAACGGTGCATCGATTATAATATTACATTGTTATAATGATAAATTTGTTTTTCAAGGAAAGCAAATTATATTTTATAATTTGCATTTCATAATTAAATTTTTGGCTTGGATTTGCTCATTAATATCTGCCAGTAAAAAAAATGTCATAAAAATATGTGCGGAATTTAATCCTGAATAAAATGGTGTTTATAGTTATCATGAAATTTTATTGCTAACACATGTTGTAAATTTGAAGGGTATAACCGTATAAGATAAAATGAACAGATTGCAAGAGCAGAAAAAGAAAACTTTGGTTGTATATATTCGAAGATGTTTGCCGGGCGCCTCCACTAATGGCACGCGCCGGGTCCGAAAGTTTCGCAAATTCACGCAGCTGAACATCATTAAAACTGCATGCGCACGCCCCCAGTGCCAGTCTGGAGATTTTTTTTCCTCCACTCCCCCGGCGCCTCCGCCAACCACTCACGATCGTTATTTATGCACGATGCGCTCGGGGAGCAAATTTAATTAACACTCTTTTGTCCATACAACCCCCATATATCTATGTCAGGGTGTTAGCAGTGAAATTACTCGCCAAAAAAAGCGAATAGTGTATTGTCCTGTGCGCAGAAAAGTGAAAACTAAACTAATCAACAACACAATCAATTTTCTTCAATACAATCAATTTTTAATGATTTTCTTTTCTAATTAAGTAGAAAAGAAAAGGGTATAAAACAAAGTCAACATTATTTCGTCATCATGGTTTATGTTACAAGTCAAATGTACAACAGGACGGGATGGTAAGGGGGAAGAAGAGGAAGAAGAAGAAAAAACATGGCAAGAACAAACAAATAAACAAACGACAAATGAGAACGTATACGTTCACTAAACGCGTTTTCATGTCGTCTTATCAACGCGCACCAACTCACCCTCCAGTTTGTTCAGCTGTTTTAGATCTAATGTTAGTTTTTCTCCCCGAGGTTTTATATCCTTTTCGTGTCGGTTTTCTTTTATTTTCTTTGAGCTTTCCTAGTCTTACTGAGGATGTAATTTTTTCATTTTCACTTCCATAAACATTCATCAAATATACCCTCATTATCAAAACATACACTCCTCATTAAAAATGTATTAAAATCTAAAGTCGAAACTAAAACTAAATCTAAACTAAGTTTCAAATCTCATTGGTTCTTCAGTTAGTAAGAAATTTTCATTTTGGGAGTGGGAGTTGGAGGCGTTTAATATTTTTCGAAATAAAATGGAGTGCTTAAAATAAATCATTGGTTCGTAAAAAATAAAAATAAAGTGCAAAAGATAGAAACAAATTTTAAACCCTTATTTTTACGCAGATTACATAAGCATAAATAATGGCGGTGTATTTATCTTGGTATCGTAGCGGAGCTGGCTTTAGCGCCATTTTTCATCGTTTGGCGGCGGCGCGCCTCGCCACCCTCGTCGCCCCCCAACCAAAGCTGACGTGCGGTCTTTAAAATTAATTTTTTAATTATCTCTAATTGCGCTCGTTTGTTTCACCTCGCGCGAAATAAATTAATTATTAAACTCCCCCAAATAAAGCTATATTTAAAGTCATTGCTTGCTTATTTTTATATTTAATATTATGTTCCCTTTCAACATGCGCGCTTAAATGTGGTTATGTAGCGTGTTGGCAGGTACAAAGTCTTTTGTGGCGCAGTCTACAGTTACAGAGAATTGATGCGAGCATGCACACCGCAAACAGAACGAGATTACATCCGTTCTCACACAAAGTTGCCGACATTCAGAACTGCACTCTGCCAACACTGCCCTTGCACACTCGCAGCGAAAATAGCCGAGTGCTGGTCGAGTGCTATATATGCGCGGCGTTGCCACCTCTGTTCTCACTGCGTCGCGCTTTCTTTAAAATCATATTGTTGACTCAACTTTAATTAGATTTTTAATTGCACATTGTTCTTTGCCACTAGAATAGGATTTTTATTTGAAATTTCATAATTTGGAACTCGCCGAATATAAATGTTGATATTTTCTTTCAAATTTAATATTTTCATGAACTATTAGGTTACAATGCGTACACTAAGTTGTGGCCCATCTTCCTGTGGAAAATCAAATGTTATGTTATCTTTGCTGTTTGATTTGAACGGATTAAAGTTTGAAAATTTTTACATATATTCCAAGTCGTTATATCAACCAAAATACGAGTTTCTTCAAAAAGTCTTTAAAATATTGTTAATTACTTTCCATACAAAGAAAACGATGAAATTTCAAATACTGAAAATGCAAAAGTGAGCTCTACCTTCATTTATGACGATGTGGCCTGTTGTAATCAGACAAAAATTCGTAAATATTTCGCAATAAATCGGTTGATGATTTAAACAAGATGATTTAAATCTGAAGCATGTTGGAGGAGTTAAGACCTTCGACTTTCGACTTTCCACTTTTTTAAATAATTTAATGCTTTTAAAGAAAATGTTTTTTATTACTTTTTGGTTATAAGACACCTACTTTTTTCTACGACCGCCTGTTAGAGTAGACATTTACCGATTTAACGTTTCCTTTCAAAGGCAGGGACATTTTGCGCATTTTCGCCAAATTTGATCAGCATCATAATCAAAACCTAGGTAACAATGCCATTTGACAACTGACAAGTCACTAGCAAGGAAGCCAGTAACTCTCAGTACAAAACGCAAAAGTAAATCTTTTATTAAATTGTTATTTATAGGTCGAAGAGAAAGAAGTGTGTTATTATGAAAGTTTATGACTTATTGCTCATTGGAAATTTACCAATTATTTTTCTCTTGCCATTGCACGGTTTGTATTTGATTGTTGTTGCATTTTATGTGGCACTGTAAAATATATCAAATTAAAGGAAATTTCACGCTCTTTCCAATTATGCTAATTTCATAATTGTGTTTGTTTTAATTTTTGAGTTATTGGGCGTTTGGTAAAAATATTAGTTAGTACCTTCACGCGTTAGTACATTGGTTAATGTTCATCTCAAGATGAGACACAGCATACAAAGCCCACCCAGAATCACGCTCTTGAAACTCTTCAGTTTTACGTTTAATTTGATTGCATTTTACATGCCCTGTGAAATATATCAAATTAAAGGAAATTTCACGCTCTTGCCAATGATGCTAATTTCATAATTGTGGTTGCTTTCATTTTTGAGTTATTGGGCAATTTAATTTTTTTGAAATATTTATAATTTTTTAAATTTGCTCCAAATGAAGCAAATAGTAATACGCACAGTTTAATTAGGCATGTTTAAATTTAACGTGCGTCGAATACGCGCACAACGATTAATTAATTAACTCACGTATTAATTACGTGTACAAACTGCGGCGCATTATGAAATGAGCAATACCTTTCGACAGTTGTGTGCGCAATGGCGCAGGCCAATTATGCCCTCGGTAATGATTCAATGGCAAAATGATGAAATGAGTTTTGTACGCTCGAGCACAAACTCCAGCTCATTAGCGCCATTAGCAAAACTACGCTGCAGCACGAGCACACACTCCGATAATGATAAAAAGAATGATAAAAGCAAAGCTTTAATAACACTTTACTTCAAAACGATACAACTCATGGATATTTCTCTTTATCTGCTCCCATAGTCGAAAACAATGATTTCCGATCAATACGGTGGCTTTGTAAACATGAAAACACCTAAAGTAGGCCATGTGCTTTCCACTCTAGGTATGTAATGAACTACCTCAGCGTGTGGAAAACAATGTTGATTTGAAATGCACTGTTTTCAAAGCCACAGCGGAAATCATGCTTTTCAATCGAGTATGTAATGTACTATTATATTCATCTTTAACTTCATCTTCAACATCACACAACAACTGAATTAATTATATCCCATTGGTAGAGTTGCAACCTAACCTAAACTAACCTTTCTTCTTTTATTTTTAATTTCTCTTGAGGACGTTAAAAACCTATTGCATGCCAACCAAACCTTATCAAACATAAACTTTTTATCACTTCAAAACTACCCAACTGACAACCTAACCTTTACTAACCAAACTTTTTTTTAGAGGACCTTAAAAATTTTAGTTCGAACTAACCTAACCGCTTTTTAAATTTCATTTTCTGCAATGAAACATAAACTTTATTGAAATTTCAGTGGTGAAACTTATGAAAGATTCATATCTTTCATTGGAATCCACATCACTATACTCTAAATCTTTAAAACAACCCAACCTGCAACCTAACTTTAACTAACCAAACTTTTTCTCTTTTTCTTTTATTTTTTTCTTTTTTCTATAGAGGACCTTAAAAATCTTCATCTTCAAACATTAACGCTTCTAAACAATCCAACAAATGGAAATTGGAAATAGAAATTCCTTTTCATATACTTCTTTAACTTCATCTTGAACTCTTCAACATCATTAAGTAATAAGAACATAAATAAGTTAAAATGCAGAGGCGGTAGATGGCGCCACAAACAACTGAATTTAATCCCTTTGCTTGAGTTGCACATCGATTTGCTAAATTATTACGTGCACAATTTTCCACAGCATTTCCCAGTGGTGGCATTAACATGGTGAAGCGGAAACATTTTCCAATTTTCCTAAACAACCACAAAACCACACACCACACCAGAATAATATGTGTGATGTGGTGTGTGGAATTTTCCCCTTTTGTTTGTTGTTTTACGTTTTTTCCTACTTCTGTTTGTCAGCGGCTTGCGAGTGCAATTGACTAGCCGATGACGCATTGAACATATTGAACGTATTGAACACAGGGTATACTGTATTCTGGGCATAGATGCATTATTGGTTGCCTACCTCTAGCGGTCGTAATGCGCACGCACGTGCACAGGCGCACAACTTTTGTTTCTGCACCGCCGCCGCAATTATTTGTGCTGTGTGTATTTTCCGACTGGAGGCGGTGGCGGCGGCGCGGCGGCATTCAATCATCTAGCCGCGCATTTGTCAATTGCACGATGCAAAAAATGTTTTGATTGCTTTTGTTTGTTCGTGTGTTGATAATACAAAGACTGTTGGTGATAAAAATGTCAAACAAACATAGGACGATATATTATTCAATTACCCAAAATGAAAGACAAACAGATTTTGTTTATCGCGGATGTTGACAAAATGGCGGCGGTTTAAAGTAAGGTATATCATAAGAATAATTTCGCGCCATTTCTTTGAATTTTTGAAATATGTTTTTAAATTTAAATGTTTTGTTTGTAACCTGGATGTAACCTGGATGTAACCAGGATGTAACCTCAGAAATAACGCTTGAAATAAGTTTTTGCTCACCCTGTAATAATATACCAGGTGAACAAAAAAAAAACACGAATTAACATTATTATTGTTATTATATTATATTATTTCATTATATAATAACCTCTAAAGCGCGAAAATTCACAAGTTATGCAACCAAATTGGCAATTACTTAATGGTTTAATGGTTTGATACACGATGTGAATTTTAAACATTTCACTTTCACCCATCACTCTTACCCAATTGACTTTTCTGTCAATACAATGTGGCGCACGCAAAGTACAAGGTGTATGCATAACTTTAAAGCACAACCAAATAACAAATAGCAACACATAAAGTTAAGGTTAAGATTTGAACGCAAGCTGTTTTCAAGAACATTTTCTCTGCGTGTGTTTTCTGTTGCCCTTGTTTAGCTGCGCGACGCAGTCTGGAGTGACAATCTGTTACAATTCATTTGCGTCGTGGCGGCGGCTGCGCGCCGTCGAGAGCGCCCTCGGGGGGCGGTCGTCGAGCGCGTCGACATAATTTTATTACACGGAGCGTCAGAGGCTTTTGCAGCAGCTCGCACAACGCAACGTGAGCTTATAATGTTGTCGTGTTTATGACCTTCACTTAATATACAATGTGTTCAACAATTAAAAATAATAAATTTTATTTTTTCAAGTAAATCATTGTGCTCTTGCAAAAAAACGTTAGTTTAGATTTTTTTTGCCTATATTTTGGTAGCTTTGAACATACTGTATGTCGAAGTCGCCATGTTGTTGAGGTTGAGGTGAGATTGGTGCGGAACGTAAAGCACGCCGAGAAGGAAATAAAATCGGAGGCGAGGGTAGTAAAAAATCGGAAGCAACGAGCTTCCCTCCTGCCGCCCCCCGCCCCCGGGGGCAGTAGCATCAAGCATCAGGCTTCAAGCATCCAGCCCGATATAAATCCATAATCACATACCATAAATCTCTGCACACTGTACATATTGGAAAAAAAAACACCCTGTATTAAAGCCAGAGCCCCAGAGCCAATAAGAAGTGAATAAAGCGTAACCTCAAAACGGCAACCGAGAAAAGCCGAAGTTGATTAGATTTTAACTTTGACTTTAGCCGATGCGCCGATGAGAGTTATCGAAGAAAGTTTCAGAACTTCCAATTGGCTATTAATTAGCAATGAAAGCTTCTGGAGGAACTGGAGGAACATAACCTTTGCGTACTGGGCCGTGCTGTGACTAGTAGCGCTTAATTGAGGTTAGGATCATGTAATGGGATTTATTATGCGCTCCTTTGTTGTTTATTTTTGTTGTTTCGCGAATGGAACATAACGAATAAATGAAGAGACGCCGTCCGCCGCGGCGCGTATTGATCGCCAGCGTGTGGCGCCTCCCTTGCCGCCCCCCGCAACACGCGGCACTTCGCCACCGCCGTCTAATCAAAGCATCGCCGCATTTTCAACTCGTCCACCAACAAGCCAAGAAAAACATGTCTGCCTGTATCTTTTGGATGATCATAAATTATCGGGGGAAGGGGGGGGGGGGAGGTTTTGGTAGATTTAAAGGAGGAATGGTTAATTGAGGGGCGGCTCTGTAACCAGTCACTTACCCGAGCGTTTTGGTGGAGATGAGTGGCGTCTTCAGGCTGAGGAAGCCGTTGAGGCGCGACTTCTTGTCGGCGGGCTCGGCGCGGTTGGCGGCGGCGCCACTGCCACCCTCGCAGCCGCCGCCGCCGCCGTCCTCCTCATCGTCGTCGTCGCGCTTCCTGCGCCGCTTGTGGAAGAAGTAGCAGGCGGCGCCGACGCCCGTAATCAGTATCAACGCCGCCAGCGACGTGAACACCGCCGTCAGCACCACGTCGCGCTTCTGCATGCTCAACTGCAACACGCAACACAATACCACAACGATAACATCAACAAATAGTGTTGTGTATAATAAGTACAAACGAATAAGATTACAATAACACCTAGTTTATCAAAATGTTGATGGTTTCAAAGCTTGTGGCGCCATCAATCGTCAAAATGGCTAAGGTACAAGAGAGAGCCAAGTTGCAAACCATAGAACACACAATTAAAAATCAATAGTAACTAATAATAATACTTGAGCAAGTGCAAAAAATACATTCCTTATTTCTAAGTTTAAAGAAATTATAAAACATTTAAGTTCTTAAAAATAAACACATAAATAAAAATAAAATACGTTTTTGCCAAGTTGCGCCATCTAGGTGCAAAGTACGCAAGTCCGCACTTATCGATCCATGTGCTACACCCAACCTGTAAAATTCGTCATTCACCAGTCAGCTGTGCAAGTTAACGGTCGTGACCAGTTGAGTCGCTCAAACATAAACATTTTCAAATCTATTCTTAGTTAATTAAACCAAAGATACTTAATAATTCACGTAATTATTCGCCGCGCACAGCTACAATGGCCTACAAGTACGATCCAACAATAGAGCCGAACATCAAAGCGCTAATCGGCAAATTAACGCAGTTCCAAGTAAGTTGCAGCGCTTGATTAGAAAATTTTTTTTAAATCCAAAATTCCTGTGCAATCTTCCAGGAAAATACGGAAATATTCAATCACATACATGACTACTTCCTGAAATCCCTGCGCCGCATCGATTCAGCGTTCGCCACCACCAAATGTGAAATTGACAACAAAGTAGAGGGCCTTGCCGAGAAACTGGTCTTTCATGGCTTTCTACATGAATCGCAAACACTCAAAACTCTCTACAGCAAGTACCTAAGTACGAATTCGAGCGACGAAGAGATGAAGAACAAGTAAACCTTTCTTCTATTGTAAATATGCGTGAGATTAATTTGTATTCTTTGTGCTTAGAATGGCTGTGATGCAGTTTTTGTTTGGAATGTCGAGAAGTCCAACAACAAATTTATCTAAGCTCTCAGAGTGTATCCTGCAAAAGCCTCAGGTTGTTGAGGAGGATATAGACTGGACGGCATATCTGCTGGAGGGATTAGAACCTTGGAAACCTAACTTTGATGAATCTGTAAGTCAATAGTAAACTTGGCGATTTCTAAAAAAAAGTAAATATTGATATTTGAAGGATGACACAAGTGATATGGATGAAGATAATGAAGGCTCAGTTAAATCAGTCAAAGGCACTGCGACTAATGATTATTTAAGCTCATCTTTGGTCCAAACTGATGATTTATGTGATAAAAACCTGTTAGCAGATGAGCACTACGAATGTTACGAAAAATTTCGGAAAAATCTGTCGGAAAATGTCCAGAGCAAGTGGTACACGTCTACTGTGGTGCGGGATTTGCCAGAGGGGAATGACCCCGAGGCTGATATCGCTATCAGATGGTAATTACTTCAAAAATTCATTAAAAACTTGCAATAACTTGAAAAGACTTGAATAAAGTAGAAGCATTGTTTAATGTCGGTATTGTAGGGAGCGATACTTATCGACAGTGAGTCATGGCCTCCTAGGCGGGACAAGAACGAAGCTTTTGAGTGAATACAAGGTGTTGCGCGAAATCATCTGGCAGCTATCTGCACCGCACAATTCGGTCGTGTTTCAATGGAGTGGTAATCATCTGATTGTCAAGGACAATGTGACGATACCAAGTTTACGACCGGTGAGCCAATGATACCAAACATAACCCCAAAATAACCCTTTTTTAGCGCAAAGATATAAAAAAAATGTAATATTTCCTGTTTCTCTTTATAGCTTGTGTTTAGAAACCTAATCAACACATTCCTCGCCGATATCCACATGCTGCACGAGTTGCGGACATTTCATCGGCGCGTCATGAGCGATGCGCATGCGCCGCATACATACAGAGGGTACTCGGAGGCGGTGCAGAGTATTTTGCAACCAGCCGTGCAGCGCATCGTCCAGCTCGAAGCGGAGCTCATCAAGGAAGGTGAGCTATTCCCAAAACATACCTGCAACAAACAAAAAAGTGAGGTTATTTTTAGAAACCACCATGACCTTGATATCATTCGGCAATCAGTTGAAACATGTGCTGAAGGACGCGCAATATCTGCATCGTGTGCATCGCGTCGCCATCTTGGATTACAACATGAAGCCGCGCCACGTCTGTTGCATGCATCTCCTCATCACCCTGTATGGGTGTCTTGCGATTGCGTACGAAAAATGTCAAATGGACGTTATCCTCACTTTGTATCTGGAGGCGGCTTATAAGTATGTGAGGATTATTGAAGAGTGGTTCAGGCATGATCGATTGATGGATCCGCAGCGCGAGTTCCCTCTGGCGGAGAGTAGCAGTACTGATGAATATGGAGTACAGGTACACACAGTACAGGAAACTGCAGTCGGTACAGCCGGCAAGAAAGAAATCTTTTTCAAAGCGGATTACACCTTACGTGAATTTAACCATAGTATTAGTGATCCCTTGATCACATTGATCAATAAAGAAGTAATGCAGATTGGACGACAACTCAGATTGTTCAACTTATTGGGCAAGTTGCATTTGCTACACGAGACTGAGTTCAGTATTTACGAGGAGTGGAAGAGCAGGATTTTTGATGTGTTGAAGGAGTACAGCGCCATCTGTGGTACTGTAGCTGATGCTGGAACTGATCGAGAAGCAACTACCGCTAGTGACCAACAGAGGGCGCCAGGTGTGATCAATCTGGAGAAGAAGTACTCGACCGAATGCGATCTACTCGAGAATATTGCCGACACCACCGATGGCTTTCTCATGGGTGCGTTCTACGGCGATTTCTACACTGTTGCGCTTCCTACAGCGTGCGCTAGTGCGCATGCGCACGAGACATCTACGTATGCGCTGTTGCAAGATCACAGTTTGGGTCAGCGCCACCTGCCGGGCATACAACACATCGTATCAGAGACGCTGGAAACGATAATCAAAACCACATCGCGAAAATGCGGCACCATCCTGAAGGACCTCTTCCTACGCGATCACCACCTGGAGGAGCACTTCGCCATCCTCGGCAAGGTGTTCCTGTTCGCCGACGACGTCATCTTCCCCTTCTACCGCGCCATTTTCGCGAAAATCGAAGCCAACGCCAATTGGGGCAATGACATCTGGCTGACGCACGATCTTCAGGACATTCTGGTGGACGCACACCCCATGGCGCATGAGAACATCCATGTGGGCGTGCGCGCCGGCTGGGCGGCCATTTTGGAAGATCCACTGCGCACCTGCACGCTCATCGACGTGCAGTATCGCATCGCATGGCCGATCGACATCATCGTCACGGAGCGCTGCGTGAAAATGTACAGGGAGATGTTCTACTTCATTCTGAAGATCAAGTGGGCGCTGCACACGCTGAACCACCTCGGATATTCGCGCGTCGAGCAAAAGAAACGTCAAAAGGCGCCGGCGTGCGTCCTCATGTTGCTGCATCGCTTGGAACTGCTGCGCTTTGGTTACACGAATGTCTTCGCAGCGCTCCAGCATTACATACTTGGTTATGTCTATCGCGTGTGCAGAGGGCGCTTTGATCGCGAGTTCGAAGCCGCCAAGGATTTGGAATCGCTGATTCGCTGTCACGAGCAGTTTATTGGCGGCTTGCATCGACTGGTTGCGCGCGTACGCGACTATCAAGCGAAGGCCTTCGGTTTTGATCGCGTGAGTAGCTCTGAATTGAGGTTGTGCACACCTAACCTTTGTTTTGCAGGCGCTGTACTCGGTGCGACAACTGCGGAAGATGTGGCTGGCACCCGGCGATATCGTCGATCAAGTATTGAAGAAAACCGAGGATTCGTTGAAGGAGTGCCATCGGAATATCTTCGATGTGATCAACGTGCAAGTTTATGATTAAGCGCTGTGTGTCGCTGTATGATACTCACCATGTTCTGCGCTTGGATAAACTCGTCCAAGTTTGCACTCTCGGGATAGACCTGACCGCCAATGCCAATGTGCATGATTTTCTTGAAATTGTGCTGTGTTTGTTTGCAATTGTTTTTCCCTTTTATTGGTTTTCTATTGATATAGAGGTTAGGTGCTGTTGGAATCGCATAAGGTAAGCTCAGAGTGTAAAAGCGTGTAAAAGGGTATTCGAGTCGTATTGCTGGATGAAATTCAATTCCGATGAGATCTGGTTGAGTGCCTGATACAACTCGAAAAGAAACAGACAGCAGACAAGCTTCAATTGGGTTTGGGTTTCAAAGCAAATGTCTGCGCTTGACGTGCATGTGTTTTGTTTACCAGTCTACACCAGACGATTACTTCGCTCTGGGTATTGATTAAAAATGCAGCTGTACCTTGAATGAAAGCTGCTTTCAATATCTTTCGAATGGAATCCTCGACATTTGCGGTATTGTCGATGCGTTATTCATTTTTAAAGGGTAAAGTGCAAAATATCAAATTTTACGTGTCATTTCAAGCAGCTGCGAAGCACAAAGATTTCTATTCAACTGTAAACCCAGTTTAATGGGCCTTTCAGATGCTTCAGAAAAAGAAATGTATTTGTACATTTTTACATCCCTCCGGCTTTGCCTGCGTGAGTTATTTAATACGCAGCACTTTCTTCGGGAATTCGGAGCGAAACAAGCAACAACAAAACGCGCATAATCCCAAAATTATATTGCGCCACGTACGAATGGAAAACGCTAAGACCACAGCGGCAACATTTTCATCCCTTTTACGTGCGGCACCCGCAAGTAATAAAAATCCAGCGCAGGCATATGGAGAAAATGCGAATAAAGTACGTTCAGTTATTTCAGCGGAAAATTCAATTCCATCCGCCTCCCCAGGGAAAGTGTCTTTAACATGCAGACTTTACGAGCGCACGATTGTATATAGAACTGTAGAATGTTAGAGTTGAGGCGCGAAATTAGACGGCGATAAATTAATCAACCGAATGGGAATCGACGAAGTTAAAGTTGAAATTGAAATCGAAAAATTACGTCTGCATGTCTGCACAAGCAATCAATTTACAAGCCTCGATGCCTTAACTGCTCAACTTCATATACTGGCTGTTGCACT
>JARJDQ010005944.1:0-23419 GCA_030264215.1 Geostiba sp. GC000077 | reverse complement strand
CATTTATGGCGATTTCAAGAAACTAAAAGAAACTCCAACCTCCATGTTCAAACTTTAAACATAAAACTCTCTAGATGTACCTTTAACCTTTAACACTATAGCTTGACTAAAGCTTGCGTTCTGGTTATGGTTTGGTTTTGATTGAAACTTTCATTGTTTGCCGATCAGCGCGAAACGCATTCGTGTTGGTGTTGGTATTGGCGCAGCTTTCCTCGCCTGCCAATAAATTACGAAATGGTTGAATTGTTGGAAGTTGGAAAAACCGTTGCGCGTTGTGATCCCCCTTTGACCTGGAATAAACGGTCATTGCTCGGCAGTGTGTGTGCGACGCACTCGTGCGCGTTTTTACCTTACATCTTGCCCCTCGCGCCACAAGATAGCGACCAAATAAAGAAAACGCGAGGGCCGAGGGCAAGGAGGGTGAGTGCAGCACGAGCCGTTACTGGGACGGCGTGCATTGTGATCGATTAAAATGCAACCACCTGGATCTTATTTATGCATGCACATTGCACCACCACATGTGCTTACTGCACATATGTCTTCTTCCTCCATTTCTTCCTTAAACCTAGGTTAAGATTTTTTTAGTTAGATTAAACGTTAAATAGGGAATTAGGGAAAAATAGAATTAGATGGATTGATTAAATGTTTGAAGGGTAGGTAGGATGATTTGAAAGTTCAAAAGTGCTGCATCTCCATCACCCCATCCACCCAAACTTGTATACCTTGGTGTTGGTTTCAATTTTCAATGCAATATGACCTGAGAGCTGGGATGATTTACATTTAAACCGACCGATATTACATCAACCAGTTGGCGCACCCTAACGTCTTTAAGAAATTAAGAAAAAATACATTAACATATTTCCGGAGGTGGTGAGAGGATCACCCGTCCACCCCATGCCTCATACTTACTTCCGGCAGTAGAACAGAACAAGTACACATTAAATGAGGAAGTAAATGAAGTCATAGCCTAGGGACTGACAACTACAACACAGCTGTAAGTCTGTTTGTGGTCTTCTATGTAAATTCTTGAATTGTATATTATGTTCGTATAATTGTATCATCACTGTACGAGAAAGTGACAATAAAGTTGTGCAGTACTCAACATTGTGTAGGCAGTGTTGTAAAGGAAGATGGTCGCAATCTCGCAATAAAGTCTCAAAATGTGGTTGTCACATGGCGACAGCAATCATAAAATGCTAAAATGCAATTATGTAAATGCTTCTCGGTAAATTTCCAAGTTTAATGATGGCGCTGACGCTGATCATAAATGCCGGTAGCACCATCGTGCAATAGATAATCAAGAACTTTGCATATTCTTGAATAATTAATGTTTTTTGGAATTTTTAAAATAATTTCAAATTTGGTCCAGTTTTACAACTTTTCCATTATTCAATATTATAGCATTTATAGAATTTGGTTATTTCGTGATATCACGGATTTCAGTAATTTAGACGCATGTATACAGGGTGTTAAGGTATGACGTCATTGATGAGATGATCTCAATGGCAACATTGTCGATTGGTGCAATGTTGTCATTTCGTTCATTTCATCAATGACGGCAAACCCCAATTAAATGAACACCCTGTATTATACAACAGACCTTTCTTGACTCCTTCGAACGAATTTTTTCGATTGTGAGTGTTGTTCCAGCGTTCCAGGTTCCAGGTTAGTTCCGCAACAATGTGCAAAACATAAAAATTGCTTCGAGATTTTAACGATTTCCTGTGGCCGTGCAGTTGGCCTCTGGTTCCGCTTCTTCGCACCCACACACATCTACCGCCTTACAAATCTTGCATATTCAACGCGAATGACCGGATAAATAATTTTCCACGAACGCCTAAAGTTCTAACTAAACATTGCGCGCAGCCGAGCTCGTTGAACGAGCCACCTAACCTAAGTATACAATTATTTGCACAGCACATATAAATAAACTGATAAATAGGTAACTGCGTTTAAATCAACGTCGACAATGCGCCGGGCCTTATTTTTGTGTTCTGCTGCGCTTCACATATGTTAACATTATCGAATGTTTGCACTTTGCAGTAAAGTGTAATTCAAGATGTAAGAGGAAGGAGACGTGGAATTTGTCGACGTTGATGATAATTATAGTTTATATCTGTTAACTGTGCGTACACTATTTTAGTACGAAACTGCTAACTGGCTCCATCGGCCGTAAACACAACATGCCTTTCCAGCAAATACAAACGCACACATAAGCGTTGGAGCGCCGAGTCCGAGAGGCGTCGAGGAAAAAGTATCGATAGCCTCGAGCTCCTCGAGCTCAACTTTGGTGACTTCGGCAAGGACGAGTTACGAACTTACGAGTTTATAATAGAACGTCACCGCGTGGACGACATACATGTTTGGTTATGTTATTCCATATGCCCGACAGCACTGAGCACTGCGATACTGCGAACATAAGAACACAACGCACGCCGGTGTTCATCAATACGCGGTGAATCAACTTGAATCCCACTCTTTTGTTTTCTATTTTTGTTTTGTTGGTCATTGGCAGTTGGGACGACTTGTTGGTTGCCGCTGAAGAAATGCAAGAAAAATGTGCAGTGTAGATGTAGATTGTGGATGTGGGCAAGAAGAGAGTGTGGTGAAGTTATCTCAGTGGTGAAATGGCAACGCGTGTGATCTCACATGTTTTTCGAACGTATTTTTTCTCGATATTCATAGATTCTCGATTATAGAAAGCACTGAAACCTGCACTCTGCACTCAGCACAGATGCATATCTGGAAAATGGATGATTCTAATGAATTGACTCGACGACTCGACCCGAAATGGATATCGACGGCATTCGGCATGCAATGCCAATCGAAGATGAAACCGAGCTAAGTATCGCTAATAAGACGTGAGGCGTTTGGTGTAGTTTTTATGTTTTTACGTTTTTACATGCCTCGGGCTCTTCGGGAGTCGTCTATTAAAATGGGCAGGCGCAGACGGCGCGTACATTTTATGCCCTTGGTGCCGCTTGGTCAAGAAGTCAAAGACTTGAAGCAGGGAAGCAGCTTCGAAACGAAGAGAGGAGACAGAAGACCGTAGAAGACAAACTACAAGACAAGATGAAAAGCATTTGGAACTTTTGAAACTTAATAAGCTAGTACTATTTTTTTCACAAAGTTTGCCATTGAGATTGGACACACATGTGCTGTGGGTGGGCAAAGTGGAGAATTTAAACATTTAAAGGGATGTGCATGGGCTGCATGTGAATCTGTGAATCTAAACAAAACAGAGAAACATATGAGAAACGGTGGCGTCGGTCGGTTTTGGTGCGGAATGCCGAACACATCCAAAAAGGACGAAAGCGAACGTGAAGGCAAGAAAGAAACTGAAAAAACACCACTACATCAACAACTAGCTGAGAGTAGAATTTCTTTACTGCGTGCACATTTATTGCCTTCACATGTGTATGCGTTAAATCTGCTGCTTATTGTTACAGAGTATATTCGCTGTGCGCCCTGCTCCTGGCTTGTGTGTGTGTATTGTGTTCTTGTTTTCTGCATAGTTACGAATTGTGTAATTTATGTGTGTGGCTGGCGTTGGGGAGCATTGTTAGCGCGGCGGAGCGTACCCCGAGCAGGTCGACATGTGCTTCTTTTCCTTCGACCAGCCAAGGCCCAGCCTGTTGCTTTCCGACCTCACTTTGCTTCCCCTAGCCGCGACCCCAAACGCCATGAATGAAAATTAAAAACGAGAGATTCTCAGTTCTTGCGTCATCATAGGCATAGTTCTATAGACATTTGTTTTTATAAACAACCGACGCCATTTTGTGATGCAACCGTTGTGCAAGTCCTTTTTAGCATGTCGAGCTTAATTTTGATTGTGTCTCTTGACCTCTAATGCTTACCTCTCACAAACTTGCGCATAAGTAAGAGGTTGCGGTTGTGGAATGCGATTCAATGCTCAATGAGAATATGAATTGTGATTATTCACCTCCGGCGATTCCGGGCGAACAAAAGCGTGCGACGTCGAGCGACGCCAACCGCTGGTGATTGCGAACGAAACGATCGTTCACTTTTGATTGCGGTTTCATCGGCATCGCGCGCGCGCTGCCGCTCGATTAAACGCAATGCGCACCACGGCTTATCGCCGGATTTATGTAAATGCGGACAACAAAAAATTGAGTACAAGAGTGCAAAACTTATCAAACGCGAGCGGCGAGCGATTGCCCGCACGTCGGCAGCGTGTTTCGTCGACTTCTTGAGCGCCTATTTGTTTTTTCGTAAACAAAATAAACAAATATCGGTCAACGCTATTTTCTTTCAGCAACAAGAAAATCATTGGTAAAGTACTTTGAATTTTACACTTTGATAAAACCTAATTTCCTAATTAAAATAGTATACTTTTGGCGTCCACATAATTTGCATTGTGTACTTTAAATGAACTTACATGTACTTTGCTGTTACTATAAAAGCCCGAATGTTGGAGGATGTCCAAAAAGTCGACAACAAGGTTATAATCTGCATGTGCTTTACATTACACACCAAGTGTTCACGATGCCACAAAAGAAAGAAAAAAGAAAATATAATAAGCAGAAAACAATAGCATAGCCCAAACAAAGAATACTGGCAATACTGCACATTCTTGAGCCTACCTCTCGCAATAATACGTTAATGACAATTTCCACAGTTGTTGCGACATGATTGCGACTTGCGACGTTAAAGTCGTTCGTTATTGACTCATCACATTTCAATTACACACAATTTATGAATGAAAAAGTGAACTTACACGACGTAAAACTTTGAACATTTTGCTGCCATACATACAAAATGTAAGGTTATTGTAATGCAGCTGAAAATGCGTTTGTTATTCTTGCGCGTTACGACGTTGTGCTGATTAGCTGCTAACCAGCATATGATCCGGTGAATGTTTATTTGTTGACAAATGCCGCGCGCTAGACAGTAACAAAACGGAACCGGAAGCGATTGCGTTTCGTGCACTTTACACGCGACGATGCACTCGAGGCTAGACGAATCTACATTACACAATCAACATTAACAGCGTAGATGAGCAGCCGACTTGACTTACCTCCTGCGTATTGATGAAAATGCGTCGAATTGAAATCAAGGCAAAACCAGGAGCTGTTCTAAAAGGGACCAGCAATGATGCTGTGGCTCTTCAACTGTTGATCATTTCTTCATGTGAAGGATCCCCAATTTTTCACGTTTTCAGGACAATCTTTTCCAGTATATTGCTTGTCTCCTTATCTGTTATTGAGGGGTGCTTGTTTACTTAAGTTTTTGTTTTACAAATATTAAATTACTGTTGTATTTATAGGCTAAACGGCTAAAGCGTTGCGTTTGAGATGGACTAACGGCACGATTTCGCCGGTCGTGCTCGTCGTCGCGCCGGTTTGTTTACTAGCCGACGCCGCGCTGCGCCGTACCAGCCGACAGCCCGACAGCCGCCCGAGAGCCGATGCACAGACGGCACTTCAGGCACTTGCCTCCTCGCACGCACGTTGCCGGTTGTTGCAACTGCCGTCCTCGCCGGCCGGTTAGCCGGTGGTTGTTGTAAAACTTGCCATTGCCAGTATTGCCACTTGCAAGGATGCTTTACTTCGCGAGACGCGAGCTTTTATCAAATAAACTCGTGCACTCGTGCAAAAATCACCGTAGCAAAGTACCCTCCTTTTCGGTTTGTAATAGGGTTGGGGGTAAGGTGTAATTCTGGAATGGTGAATGGTAGTGGCTGATGTTGCCTACATCTATGATCTACGTTGACACAGTAAACTTGAGGATGCAATGATTCTAGTTTCCACAGTACAATAATATACACTACTATAATAATGAACTCATTACACTCGTGTTCTCGTGTTTACACCTCACAAGGTACTACGTTCATTCCGGTTTTTAGGGATACCTTGGGACCAAGACTTTTGTCCGCAGATAGCGGTTATTCCAGGTAACCGAGGTGGATTTTATGTAGTTTGAGGATTCTGTTCCTCAGTTTTCGTCCCTAGAAAGCGCATGTTCCAACAAAAAGTTTAAAACTTGAAAGTCGGTTTTGCATGTTACCTGAACCAGTGAAATTGCCATAGTTTCGAGTATTAAAATAACAATGGGGTATATTCCTAAGGTGTAATTAGTTGTATTTAATTGCAGATATTGAAAGATATTAAAATACTATGCTCATTTTTTTAAATTTTTCGATTAGAAATGTACGTCCCTTTTGTGAATGCGACACATTCTGTGTGTAATCAACGATCACATAGACACAACCCATTCGCAAAAGTGACGTCAAACTTTAAAGTGAAATTGCAGAGGCAATTTGGACCTAATCGAAAAATAAAAAAAATATGGGTATAAATTTTTTACATTATCTTTAAATGTATACAATTAAAAAATTGATTGAATATAGCCCATTATAGATTAGACCAATAATTAGTAACAAACAGATAGAGTAAACTGGTTGTAATCAGCGATGTTGCCGAATGTATGATTTAGTTTTTCTCCTCTAACTTCTAACTCACTTCACAAAGGAGACGATATTTAAAAAAGACCTGGAGAAAACGGCGAATTATTTTGAAGAAACGTTTTCCGAGTAGAAACCCGTTCTATATTCAAAATACATGACCTATAATATGTTGCTAGACATTGCTAGACGTTACTAGATTCACGGTAATGTGACAAAACTCTTGGTACCTTAAATTGATTTTATAGTTTATTTTTAGTGACAAAAATGTTATGTACAAACTGGTTTATTCCTAGTTTTGAATTTTATTCCTAGAATTGAAAAAATATTCTTAAATATTTAATTTTACTTACCAATTCATGATTGTTTTATAAGTAGACTATTGAATGATTGAAAGCAAATTGTTGATCCATTGGAATATTTAATTATTCTTCAATTTTATTTCACATCTTTCTACGGTGGTAAAAAATAATAAAAGTCGAGAATTACATTATCGTACAATCATCGGGATGTATGCAATAATGCAACAATTACGCTCTAGATATATATAATATTTATAGTTAAGTAGTAAATAGTAATTGTGTCGTGTAGATTATTTCAAGAGGATGCTCCAAAAGTACGAGTTGGAATGACTTTGTTCAAAAATTCAAAACTTCCTTTTCCCTTTGCTCTGAATTTTCCGTGGGTGAGTGTAAAATGCGTTAGCGTATGTGAGAAGAGGTGTGCACCTGCTGTTCAAATATACTTTTGTTCATTTTTATTAATTTAATAATTTGTTTATATTGTAAACCTAACATGCATTCCAGAATTTAAAATATTACAGAAATTGTTATACATATTATTACAGAAGTTATACATTAAAATTACGCGACCTAAATCAGCCGCATTTACTTTGCTCGCTTATATATCCATTACACATAAATAAATTATACACTTGCTGGTGTATCCAAAGATTAGCTTCCATTTTGTTGTTTTTGTTGTCTCAAATGTATTTATACATATTTGTATATACGTTTCTTGTCGTTTAATTTATTAGTATATTTAAAAAATTCTTTTAATGTACAATCGTGAAAATGTGTCATGAAGGAGAACTTTGCCTCCTCTGAATCGCTTGGCATGTGAGTGTGTTGTGGACAAGATGGCGGCGGAGCTCATGAAAAAACAAACTGAGTTTTATTATGTACGAGTACAGCTTTTATTTATTCATTCAAAAAATTAGCAAAATGTATCGCGCGAGCGCGAAAACGCCGTAAAAATAAAGGAGAACAAAATATTACATACAACTAAAAATTATTTCATGTGTTGTCTGTCTTCACTGTTGCCTGTTTTACACTAAGCGACTGATAGCTGTGTGTTTGATTCATTTCGTCAAGTTATTATTGGGTGTGAACAAATGTACAAATATCGTGTAGTATGTAAAATAATCATAATATATGCAGTAGTAGTCGCTCTCGCAAAACGCAAAAATTAAAAATTATCATAAAATATAGAGATGTGTACTCATCGCAAAAATAATCACAATCATTTAGATATACATCGATTAAAACGAATTTATACAACGAGGAGAAGGCAAAATCATTTGCAAGCCGATCTATCGATCGGCGTCGCCAGCCCCTCCTCGAGCGCAATTAATTATTATTATACATATACAAGAGATAAACGTAAATTAGGTGTAACTCTAAAAACTACTAAATACTCGTAAAAAATGAAATCAATTATGTCATTCATGAAAGCCACCATGTTTGTTTGCTCGAAATATTGAAATATTAACACAAAAAAATGAAGAACTAAATACATGTGTTTTACAAAGTGGACAAGAGAGAGCAATTTTCTTCTTCTAAAAATCGAATTTCGTTAAATTTTTAAGTTTGCGTGTGATCCCCGTCCAGCTACATCTAATGCAACAAATTAACTTTAAACAATTGTCAAATCCCTAGAGGTTTGCGTGCCATTTGCGTGCTTTTGCTTTCGCAACTATTGAGAGTAGCTTTTGATCGAATTTAGGAGCAAAAGCACGTTTCTTACTAGTTCAACGCCTCTTTTATATCGTCTTGCAATTGTTTCAGCTTGTGTTGTTGTATCGTACGTCTGTCTATCACACTAGAATTGTATTTCTTCCTTAATGAATTGTTTCAATTAATGTCTGTTAATTATCGCGTGTCGTGCTATTGTTTACAGAACTGTTACAGCCAGATCGCTCAAAATACATACAATATTAATAGTATCCATATTAGTCTACAATGTATTTTTGCATCATGTTTATCTTTACTAAGTTAATTATAATAGTTATAAATTACATTACATTATCATATCGTTTATATTATTTCCAAACGGCTTATTAAAATTTTACAAGGATATTTTACACAATTATACAATATATTGTTGGTTGTGTGTTCGCAATTTTCATTACTTTCTCACTTCATTCAGTTTTGTTTCATCATCCACGTTTTTTTCCCATGTTTCTGGTATGTATTCGCTTGTGGGTGTCATTTAGATTTTTGGGTTGCTTTTCAACTTCATTGTTGTGTGTTGCTTGTTTGCGTTTTGTCATTCGTAAAAACGGAATAAATGAAGAATTTACACTTTACAACTTCATGTGTTATTTTTTTAGTTATCTTTACATCAGTCTCAAGCCACGAATTTCCGAGAAAATCTCCCTTGCCTTCAAGCCACCACACCCTTCAATCAGAATCGTCATCCAAAATCCGCACCTCTTATCCGTTTACTCTTAGCATTATTTCAATTACAATTATTACAATTCGTTTATTACATCCCATCATTTCGTTTCTTTTACCATTTCCCGCCGTTTTGTTTAATGTTATTTATGTATTTGCCTATGTGGTGCCGTGTCGTTTCTCACACCAATGTCCGCAAGTCATCAGCCGAGCGCCCGGAAATTGCGCCACGAGCAGCGGACGCCATTTCGCACGGAAAACCGGAAGCACACGGTGCGCCAACTTTAGCCGCCAACACCCAACGCCGCATTCGTTCAGTACGCGAAACTTATCGTCAATCAAATATTCACAAAAATTACAAAATGTACAATATATCGACAATATAATTTTTCGTCTCTCCGCGCTATTTGCAATGTCGTGTGTGTCTGTGAGTGTAACGTGTCGCGATTTAAAATTATTTAAAATATATTCACTTTACATACAATATAGAAACATTATTATAAATTTTCATCTCTCGATAGCTCTTTGTCATCTCTTTACAAATTCAATTCAATATACAGTTGGGGGGAGTACTATTAATGGCGGGTATTTAGTAAAATTTAAAAAATAGAAACGTGCGTCCGTTCGAATAGATCAATAGATGCCTCTAATAAATATAAACTCGCCGGCGCGCCAGGCACCGGCGCACAAAGTTATTTACAAATTGATGATTTTTTTATTACAACAACCCTGTGATTCTTTGCCTCATCGTGCATGCACTTCGCGTGTATTTGTTTGTGTGAGTGTATGTTTCTTTAATACATAATATACATGTTCCAATGTTTGCTTGTGTAATTACAATTATATTTAAACTATAAATGCGCGCACCGTGCCCCGAATCTTTAGCTTGTTATCGCTACGCGTGTGCTGCTTTTCTTTTTGCGTTTTGCGGTCGCTTCCGGTTGGCTTTTCCGTTAGCGAAACACGACCATCAGCTCGTCGCGTCTAGCGAATGATTTACTCCTTTTTATATATATAAACAATTTTCCATTTGTTTTTGTTTACCTTCGTCTAAGTACAAAATGGTTATATTTTACATGATTATACAACTATGAAACATTTTCTTTTTATATAAATACAATTTAATTTAATATCGGTTATAACATATATACATATCACGATGATGGGCGCGGGGCTTTGACCTGCGGACGACGAGATCGCGACGACGCAATTTGCTATTTCTCACTTTTCGTTTAAGAATTTATCCTCGCATTCGCATTTTATTCGCCTATGATGCAAGTGTCGCCGACATTGCTTTTGCTTGTTTCGCGATTACCATTCAATGCTTGTTTCAATTTGTATTTCTCGTGTGTTGTTTAGGTATTTCTCAGTTTTGCGTATCGTTTAATTTTAAATGTAAGTGTTTTGCTTTATATCGATAATGTTAGCTGTTTGGAAATGTTAGTGTATAGCATAATTTGTTTTACAATTAATAGCAATATGAACAAAACTATTTTACATATAATACAAATAAGAGGACACTAGAATATGTACACATATGTTTTTTGTCTTTGTTTTCTGTTTTTGACATACAGCATTATTATAAGAAACACGAACTCTTCTAGAAAACAAAACGTCAAATACGTTTAGTTTTATGCAAAAACGTGTACTTTCTTTTATTAATAATAACACTGGTATAATTGATGCTCTATTAAATGTTCATTGCTGCTGTTTTTTTTTTCTTTAATCGTGTGTTAGGTGTTATTAGTGATCGCGAAAAGTGATTTGCGTTATCGTGTCGCGTGTGTGTGCTCGAATGCAGGTATAGTTTCTGTGACCGATGATCAGTGACAACCTAAACCGTGAATATGTCGAAACCTCGAAACTCAGAAACGTCTATACACAATCTCTAATACAAGTATACAATATAATATACACGTAGACCATTTATACTTATACAATTTCCTTCGTGTTGCAAGGATAGATACTCTTTAAAGGTTTATAAATGCAATTACCAGTCAATACAAGTTAAGAGTTCGAAAATCGGCGATTTTTGTGAAGAATTGCAATTCAAAGGACAAATCAATTTGAGTTACGGATTTTCCAAAACCCGTGAAACTCAATGTAATGTCAAAATCGTTATCTTCTCATTATTGTTGGTTGACACCATATAAATATGAATTTTACACCCGCAATTTCAATTTACCTGATCTTGTTTTAAAATACGGTTGAAACCATACAATTATGCCTCAATTGCTTCTCCATTATAATTTGTGTGTCAATTGCAAAAACTTGAACGCTTTAAAAAGTTCCTCAAGATTACATTATTCGAATCTACCGTGGGCTAATAGATAGAGTATTGCATTCGTTTGGAAAATGTTTAGTTGGAATTTACGTTTAACGTGTTTGACTGAACTCGTTTACATTTATCATAATTAATTATACGCTAAGACTGCCAAAAATTAATAAGTTGGAAAAGTCCACTACTCGCTATCATCTCGTATCCGCTAATTGGTAGATAATTCAATGCATTTTCAATGTTTCAAGTGTTTTTAAGTTATTTCAAAACTTCTCATTACTGCTTTTGTGTAAATCGCGCGCGGGTTATGAATGAGTAAATAGCGTTGATTATTTTTTCAACATTAAAAGTCACTAGAAAAACTTTACTCACGCGTGTGTGAAATGGCGTTTACATGATACTTCAATTTATGTTTTCGAATAGGGATAGTAATAAATGTGTTTCTTTTTTGTTAGAGTTTAGTAGTAGTAGAGTTAGGTAAATAGTCGAGTATATAGAGTAAATTTTTGATGGACCTCCTAATTAACATCCATGCAAATCAAACTAATCTACGAATGAGAACATCGTATTTGTTGCAATCGCATCTCAATAGGTTAATACCCTACCCATCAATTTGATTATAACATTGATTTTATTTTCAACGAATGCGAAATCAACGAAACGTATTCAAAACGCCACTTCTCAATAAACGTAAGAAACTCAGTGGTTAAAAAATTGTGGTTAGAAAACTTAGAACATGATATCAACCGAGTTTGAAAGATTTTAATCGTATCCGCAAGTACACAAATGAATTGTTAGGGCATCTGCATCAGTTTCTGGGCTGGTTGTGTGTATACAAATGTGGTATTGGTATGCAAACTTGTCCCGAGTCGCCACGAATGTTTGCGCATTGTGTATTCACTTGTTTTTTGTTTTGTTTTGTTGTCAGAACTATTCCTGAGGATTCGATATCACAATTATTAATGTCAGGATGATCTGTGTGTGTGTTTTCTTTCGTCAATGACACTCGCTTTTGGAACGCACCAGAAAACGTACCGGGTGAAAAAGAAGAAATGAGTTTTATCCTAATATTTACAATGCGATTCTTGTTTTTTTTTTGTTGAATTTTACTTTGTGTGCTAGCTTCAGCAGTTCTAGTCGTTTTTGTTTGTATTGAAACGCTATGGTTTACTCGACGGCGTGAAGTGTGTTCGAAAATTATGGTGGGGGGAGATTCGTAATGATCCTGCACAATAAATAATTTAAAAATAATATGTACACGCTTATCAAATGAACACGCAGTCGTGAATTGAGAGAAGAAATAAATTGTATAAATGAATAGCTTTCCCTCTTCCAAGCGCCATCTTATTGTAATGTTCATATTCACATCGCTTCTGTCGCTGGTTTGTTCAGCGGAGACTTGTTTACAAAATTTGGTTTAGAATGCAATAGGAACGCTTCAAGATTGACGTGTGCGAACGACGCCGATCGCGCCGGCATACAAAACCGAAGAACAACGTACGGTTTAAAATCAGTGTGTGCTTGTATGGAGCCGATAGCTCGGGATGAACGAACGTAACTCTACGAATACATGAAATCCTAAACTAAACCTAGCGCTCTAATGTCTACTAAATGGATAATAAAAAACATGCTAAAATACGAATAAATGATAAAAAATAAATGAAATACTGGTACCATGATGCAGTAACATCGTGAAGAATCGTGAATTTCCACTTCTCTTGTGTATTCCAGGGTGTTTCTTACTGCGGTAGGTCGAAAAAGAGGAGAAAAAAAACTTTAAATTACGCTTTGTGTATGTGTTGTTAGCCTTTGCCCCGAATGTAATCGGGCTTTCTTTCGATGAAGTCTGCTGCTGGTCGCTGGGAGTCATGTAAGCAGAGCGTTCTTACATGACACCATTCGTCGGTGGGCCAATTGGACCCAGCTCGCCTCCGATAGAGCCCAATGGGCCGGGCGCCTTCATGAAGAACTTCTCTAGCTTGGCGATGATGTGCTTCCCGTAGGTGTACTTGCGTAGCGAGTTGAGGTGAGGCCGGATCTTGTGCATCAGCACCTTGCGCTGTGTCGGTTCGCTTACATCGATCATCTTTTGGACGACGTAGTTGGCGTACTGATCCTTCATCATGACGTGCAGGGCGCTAGAATGCCACAAGCAAGACACATCGGGCGTTATTTTTCTCCGACAACGTGAATTGTTTATGTTTGGAAATAAAACTAGGTTGGCATGCTGCGCCAGGGTTTTAGATGGGATTTTTGTTGATATTGATGATGAAATTTTCAGGGAGTTTCAAGTATTGACGGCTGCGAAAGTCTTACCTATCATTGAAGCCGCAGACTTCCTCGATTAATAATGCCCGCTCATTGCGGGTCGCGTGTGTGACGCACTTCTCGACGACGTTGCTGGCGAACTTGTGCTGACTCAATACCAGGACCTTTCCGCGCACCGTGTTAATTAGCTGGGACTTGTCCTCGGGTTTGCCGTGTTCTGCAATTCAAATGATTAATCACCCAGATCTTGTGCATAGTGGAGCTGCAAGCTGATAAATGAATATCAACGCCAGCGACGGTTATTACCTAGAACATGCTGAATGACGTAGTTGCCAAACTGATCCTGAATCAATTGATCGGTGTGAGTGTGCAGCTCGGCAAGGATGGGCGATGTTTGCTCCGGGGTGCAATGCTCCAGAATGCGTTGAATAACGCGACACCCGTACGGATGCGTCGACAAGCTGTACACCTGACCGGCGAAAGACTGAATGATGAATTGCAGCGCGTTTGGGTCAACGCATTCAATGCACTTCTGCACCACGTGATTGCCGTTCTGGTCCTTAACGCACTTCAGCACGTGCCCGTCCAGCTCACGAACGATCTCCTGCTGCTGCTCGGCGGGAATTGACTCCAACGCCTTCTGAATCACCCGGCAGCCGTACATCTGCAGCGCCAGAGGCAGCACATGGCCGCGCACCTTCTGCGCCAGCGTAGTCTTCTGTTCGGCGGTGCCGAATTCAAAGAACTTTTGAATCACATAGTTGCCAAAGACATCCGTCATCAGGTTGTAGGCGGCCGAGAGGATTTCGTTGAAGACCATCTGCTTCTCATTGGTGGTGGCGCGCTCCAGCTTCTGCTGAATGAAGCGCGAGCCGTGCTGATCCTGCGAGAACTCGACGATGTGATTGGCGAGATCGCGCAGCTGCAGGTTGGGGAAGCGATTATTGCGGAAGTCCTCGAGGAGGCGAGATCTGCCCTGCGGGCCTTTGTCCAGCGAGTTGGTCACGTTGGTATTCAGCGAGTTGATCTTCGTGAACAGCGAGTTGCTAGAGCCGAACATCGTGGCGGTGGAGCTGAGGCCAGAAGCGACCGAATTGCGGTACTTGGCCTCGGCGCCGGGCGCCGCCGACAGCACACGCGAATTCACCAGGTTGCCAAGCTGCAGCGGCGCCGTGGGCGGTGGGGTGAGCGAACCAGTCAGCGGGCTGGGGCTGCTGCCGAGTCCGTAAGAGGCCGGCCATTTCGGGCGGTACTCCAGCGACGGCGAGAACGCGGACGTGTTGCGATCGAAGGAGTCGCGGCGACCGGTCGTGGTCGATGTCAGGCCGAGCCCTAGTGAGAACATAGGTACATTACAAACGAATGCCATATCGTGGATGACGTTGTGGCGCAAGGTAAACCGAAGCAAATAGAGCGAGTCGCTCTCAGCGTGATTGTTAATGTTCGTTTTAGGTATTAATATCGCTGCTATTTACAACAAGATGTAGTGGACCTGAATCAAGATTGTGCGATCATTACGGACGTTTTGCTGGTTGGATGTTAACACATCCGGGTACAAGCGTTCGCACAAAACTGCTTCTGGTCTAGCGAAAAACATTTTATACCCCAAAAAGTCCATAACATTGAGAACTAGTCACGCCGGTTCTCCTCTAGGAGCATGCACGGAGCACGGACCGCACATCCGTGTGCCACGTCTGAACTCGACTCTAGGCATTCCTGGAGTATAAAATGGATCTTGTGTGGTTTGGCTGGTTAATAATGTACCTGTATGCAAAGACGTAGTGGTTGCGGCGGAAGAGCCGATCGTACCAAGCGAGGAGCTGCCGAATGGGACAGACGGGGGCGCGTGCAATGTGGGGAACAAACCTGAACCTTGGGCCACACCTAACCGACACCGAAAGTTAGTAGAGTACACGAAAACGTGAACAACAAACACCAAATATTTATTATTTTATTTACAAAACACACGCCGCAGCAACGCAAAGCCTAATAAGTAAGATGAATATTACATTAGGTGTTTAGATGGCGGGTGGCGGCGGCGGCGCGTGATAATTAATGCGCCATTATCATTTTAAGCACGTGTTAGCAAATGCAAGCACAAATAGATGTTTCTTTAGCGACCTGGGGAAAGATAGGAACTTACCTCCAAGTGTGGTGCCGTTGACCGATGTGTTCACGTTGGCGCCGTAGAGGCTCTGAGGTGTGCTGGAGTACAGGGAGGCGGCGGCGGGTGTCTGCCTGGAGGTCTGCGGCTGGACGAGTACCGGCGCCGGCGATACCAATCGCATCGGCGTGCCGTTGCGCATCGCGGCGCCCTGCGCCATGAGAATGGGGGCGGCGTTCTGGTCATAATAGGGGACAATATAACCGCTTGGTACTTGTGGCTGCAAAAATACAGAAAGTAGAAAATTAAATATAAGCATATCTTTCAAAAAAATCATAAATGGTGTCCAAAGAAATCCATGTCGTTGTCCAATTTATGTTCTTGTCAAGTTATCGTTTAATGTCTCCTAAACGAGAACGTAACAAGAAAGAAAGTCGAAAACAACATCGACTACTTTTGACTCCATTTAGGCAAATTAATGCTTTGTGTGTTTCCATAAATTATTCACCTGCACTTGTTGCTGCGCCTCAGCAGTGCCATTCGGGGTGAGAGGTCGACGCGCGCCATTACTGGCGCCCTGCTGGATGAGGTTCGCCGGATATACGCCCCACGGGGCGACGCCGTAGTATGGCGGCGCCGGAATCAGATATTGTGGATCCTGCTGGGCATTCACCAGATACGGGCCGGCGGCCTGCGGGAAGGCGGCGGCTTGCTGCTGCTGCGCCAAGTACTGATGCTGCTGCTGTTGGAGGAGCTGCAGCTGGGTGGCGGCGCTCGGCGTAGTCGCCTGTGTCTGTTGCGAGCGGAACAATTGCTGCAATCATCAAAGAAAACAAAACATTAACAACAAGATCTTAAATATCCTTTCAAAATCATCATTTTGCTTAGTTTAAGCTTAAACTGTGGTAGCCGCTGAATAATTTGCTTTATTGCTCTAGATCGGAGCTCCGGTATTAATAACAAACCGTCATCAATAATACATAGAACCATAGCGCATCATCATTATTAATGCAGAATATCAATAACGAGGTGAATCTTACGCTCGACCCTAGATGTAGGACGGACCCAATATTCATTTACAAATTGGAAATGCGAGAAGAGTTATGACGAGCACGTACTACCTACAACCACAACGAATAGAGGACTACCGCGCCGGCTGATATTACAAATGTTATTATGTCTGCCGCGCAGACATCTCTCATGCGAAATTCATCAATTATTAATCATATTATTGTGTGCGGGGCCCCGCGCGTAATTGAAATTCCATCGATTGCTCATTGTGTGCGCGGGGGCCTGCCGTTCACCTGAAATATTGAAATATGGCCGGCAGCCAAGCGCAGAGAAAAGAAAACACACAATCGCAGCCCGGAGTCGATTCAAAAGTGGTTTAAGGCCAACTTCTGCTAAGACTTTCTGCATAACATGAACTTACAACTCAGTCTCAGGTAGGTCTCAGTTACTTTCCGGCAACGGCCGCAAGAAATTCCTATCTACATCTGGCGCAATCTGCGCCGACTCTTGCGTAGACAACCAACATTGCACTGTTGCGAGTTCTAACCAAATGAGTTCAAAAGTATTGAACTTGATTTACATGTCCGATTGCAAATATCCTCCCAAACCAAAATAAAATACAAGAGCAGGAACTGAATGCGGAGATTACAAAAGCGCGAAATTGGCCGTGACCGTGACATACAACTCTCGACGACGCCGCGAACTCAGCACAACGGCTTACGCAACGCGGGAACGCAGCACGCCGCAATCGCGAGAGAGAATATCGCGGTGCCGCGCACTCCGCGCGTAATTAACGCGGCGGCGCGCGCGCCATCGGTTCGTTGCTTCCTGGTGCCGTAAACAACACGCACGCGTAAACCATCCGAACGTGTGGAAAATGCAATTGCAAATGCAAACGCTGCACACTGCTGCATCCAAACTCAACGCCCGACGACAGCGTCACCGCCTTTTACTGCGCGATCCACCGATAGGCAACACAACGTGCACCGTGCACACACACTCTCAAAAATGGACGTGTAATGGCGGACAGCTTCGTTTAAATTTCTTTTGATGTATAGATAAATATTTGCGTTGGATTCCAGTGCACGGCCGCTCGGCGAAAGAAAGTAGTTAAACTTCATGCTGCAGAATTAGTAGCTCTAGCTGTCGAGTGAGATTAGAAATAGCTTGGGGCTATCATTCAATCAACAATTTGGGCGAAATTTATAAGAAGCCGGATATAACTAGATCACTTCTCACGTGAAGTCGTTGAGGAAAAAAGCATTTAATAATACCTTTCACCGCAAGTTACGCTGACGCCAAGCCAAAAAGCGTTCGAAAGGTTCGAAATTTTAAAGACTTAATTGACCAAGGCCCACTACGCAACCCAATACACACCAAAAATTTAAGAGAAGTTCAAATATTTGCAAGTAATTGTAATCCAGTATTATCCGCGGTAAGTCTGAGTTAATCGAAGGTTAAGCGAACAATACACGCCCACCGGGACAAGATCTGCAAGAATAGGAGAATAAGGTCACACATTCTCCAATTACGCAATGCGCAAACTCAGCAAACTCAGCGTGCGTACGAGGAACGAGGAGCGGGCGGCCGGAAAGAAAGCGCCGGCATTTTTGCAGAATAATGCACGCCCCGCAACGTAATACGAATTTATTACGATGGTCCGATAGTCCGCGAGTTTGCATGCTGATAATAACTGCATAATATGCAACTGTAAACGGTTGCGGTATAAAAAGTTGCCTACATACTCAACTCAACGACTCAACATTTCAACGCACGTGCATACGGCAGGGCATTTAAGATGGTGTGATAGCATACGCATATAACGGCATGCAAATGTTATTATAAACCTTTAACGGTTCTGCATGGCACATTTATTAATATTCTGAAACACTGAAACAAAACAAAAAGGCAGTGGTTGTGGTTTACCATTTTGCTGCGATTTTCCCATGAACTATTGCGATGGACGTGCGTTTTCTGCTCGAATTAGCATTCGGCGAGTATGAAAAGAGCGCAAAGTTGAGGTTAACAATTCAATTACGACGTTTTTTTGTCTTTGCTTTCAGCCGGAGTGCCCGGAGTGAAACGCTGACGCTAATTGACAGGCGCAGGCTCCGACTTGCGAGTTTGGCGTGTGCAATGGCAAAGTTTGAACATTCGCAGCATTTTTACTCCCTTTTGCTTCGCGGCGTCCAGCGGCAGTGGGCTCAAAGGCAACTCAAAGGCAACAAAAAGTCGAAAGTTTATAATGTTAACGCAACGTCAAGCTTCTTGCAAGGAATTATTCGTTTGCATTAGATTCTAAATTCTGCGTCAAGCAATGAAAATCTACAGTACTTACAACAGCCCAAAAGCAAGATTTATATAATGAGCATGCACGAAAAGTTTCTTGCTCGTTGTTCTCGTATTTTCATTGCATTAGGGCGGTGTACGCGCAATGCAATTACGTATGAATTACAAAATTACAAATTTTGAATGATGAACTTTTAATGTGGCCACTCGGCTGATGGAAGTCATCGCTTGCGCAAACTTTTGCAGCAGCGCGCGGCGAATTAATGTCGTTTTCCCTCCGTCTCTTGTGTAGATTGCGCTTATCTTCGCGAGCTGGCGAGTCACGACCAGATTCTTTGCCGCGGTGAAGAACGCCAAGAGTGCAACCGGCGTTGTGCATAACTGTAACCGAACTTCTGACGTTCTAACCAGTGCTGCAACTGGAATCAGTTCATTTTCATTTCCTTGTTGCCTGAACGCTTCGATCATCTATTTAAATAGACGCGCATTTTTCATCCACCGTTTGGACATATGCGATCTTTAACTGCGATAAAACTCAAGTCAAGTCCCAAATAGCAAACTCGTGCCTACGCATTGCAAACACTTTAAATTTACTTTTTTTTCGTAACTTTAAGATAATCTTCATCATATACAAGGTGTGCGATAGTGCGATCGTGCGATGTATCAAGGTTGTCGCTAAAAGTCGACGAAAGTGAAACATACAGTTTGAATGATAAATGTTATGAATGTTACATTTATAGCAATTGCTGAAGACATTTATTTTGTGAGCAGCGCGGTTGATTTTCACGCAACACATCGCGCATTGGCAGCGAGTCAAAGGCAATTTGTTTGATGTTGGGGACATCTTACGATGTTTCCATTGCGTTTTATTTTTAATCGTCAAGTCCGCTAAGGTGACATGACTGCAGGACCTGCAGCACTTGCGGTTCGGCTTTGCAAAGCTTCAAAACTTTCGCGTGTCAACCGCCGCCACAACCTTATCCTTGACCTGTTGCGGTATAAAAAAAATCACACAGCTTACTGCTACAAAGCCAATACAATGTGAGTTAAACCACAACCACGTCCACAAGGGCCACAAGGTAAGAGTTTGCAAATCGTAACAATTTGTTATGCATATTCGAACGATCTTTTGTAGCGTTTGCTGGCAGCATTTAGTATGCAGACGCTTTGTGGAGCGCAGGCCAAAACGACAGAAAGAATGTAATATGAATTTGCTGGCGACATGGAACGGGCCACCCACTGGAAGCTATTTGCTTGCGCCTGGACCTGGCTCAAAGCGCAATCAAAAGGGGAAATGAATGCAAGTCGCTTTATTATGCGCGCGTCCGTGCGCTATGCGTTGCAAACGCAATTAACATAAAGCCACAGGGCTCCAAAGACCCGCAGCCGCGAAGAGACTGCATGTTGCGAAGATGTGTTTTAATAGCTTGCACGTCACTTACACCTAACACAACACATGTTGCAACGCGAAGAAACAACATGTAGTGACATCGACATGCAAAGAAATTAAATTGTATCCATGTATCCATGTATCCATGATCCTTCTACGAAGGACAGCGTGGCTTTTGATTACAAATGCCTGGTGACATTGGATTGGTACGTATTTCAATTTGCATCTCTAGAAATTCAATATTCCTTTGATGCGCTAGCAAAATTCTCAAAAAAAATCAAACCAAATGCAAAAAGTCGGAGTAAAAAGTTTCAGTTCTGATGATTCTGTAGGTGGAATATGTGAAGAAATTGTGTACATGGTCTAAATGATGTGTCAATCATATTTAGATTCTGCCAGATAGGAAGGAATTATGTCACGGTCTGTACACTTTTGACACTAACGCATAAAAAAGAATTGTGTACAGATTTACGCACACTGCCGAGCCGTGGTAACACTGCACTCCAGCTGCAACGCAAACGTGAACAGTCGAGCGAGTCGCAGAGTTAATTCCACATGCACAGTGTTGCCGGGTCAAAGTGGTGATCCCGACAAAAAATGCAATCTTTGTTATTAATTATTTAGGAAACCAGACGGTGAAATTATTTCATTTTTTGAATGCATATACATAATGCACATAAATCATTTCTATGGAGCTGTTTTAGAATTATACTCCATAAACAGAATTCCCCTATCCTTTACGTGTTAAATTTGTTTAAATTTTCTTTGTTTACAGAATGAATCATTTTTTTGCTTTAAAATGTTTGTTTTAAAATTGTCTGAATAGTATCTATCATTCAATTCTATCGAAGGAAGTAGTCGCGCAAGGACTACCTCAATCACTCTCCATCCGTATAGCTCAAAGCTAAGGTATAACACATAAATTGATTACGTTTTAGTTTCTATGAAAATGTGAAACGGCCGAGCACCGAACACAAACACAATTAATGAAAAACTCTTAATAACATGCTTCACCTACACTGCGAGCAATGCGCGAGTTTATTAAGTGCCTAATGATAATAATCAGAGCATAATGTTCATGTCAAGAAGTGTCGGTTTAAGCAAACCTGCGCAGCGCCGGCGAAGAATCGTGTGTAGCAAGTTCTAGTCTACTTTCTTTTCTAATTTAATTCATAGCCTATTCAAGCCATAACGAGACAGGGAAAGAGTTTTTTAAAGATGTGGTTGGTTATTGAGGAGAAGAAAAATGACTAGTGCTCTACAGTCTACAGCTCTACATTACACAACTATCAATGTCCATATACAGGGCATTATTTTTTAATGTCTGAAAATAAAAATGGAATGTGTGCTAAATCGACATCGGCGTTGTCAATATTTCGGATATGGTTTTCCATTTGATTTTGAGCGCATCCCTGGGGTGAAATGCACGGCTCTCACATTCCACAATAATATTCATGTGGCTGTATATTGGACATGTGGTTTATTATCGCACCGGAATTATCGATAGCGCAGATGCGATACCGGCTCGCGCGATGAAAAGTGTCAAGCGCAGAACAACGCGAGTGGCGGCGCGCATATTGCAATGCGCATAAATTAATTTCGCAATTAATTTTCCGTCCCGCCGAACGTGCGAAATGTTATGCTGCCGCATTTGTTTGCGAGCACCACACAGCGAATGGCCGTATTTTGCAAGCGGGACATTTTTCATTCGGCAAATGAAAAGTTCAAGAGCATTGGCACCGTCAGCCGTAGAGGTATAGGTTAGGTTCGAGTAGCTATCGATTGCACAAGTGACTTTTGGCGTGTCGGAAATTCAGCGGTAGAAAAAAAAATCGATTTGTTGCTGTGTTCAAATTCAAATTTCCTTTTGACCTTTTTCGGGTTAAAAATGAAATAAGAAAACAAGGTAATTTGTAGAAGTTCTATGCTGCGAGATTACAATCGCAAGCGGTTTGTATTACATGACACGCGAGTTTCACACACAAAACAAGTTTGCTTTGCACTCTCGTATATTTGGTTGCGGCACTTCAAGGCGCCACATTGTTAGCCACACTTTATTCGAAATCCAGACTTAATGCAATATTCATAGTGTGGATATGATGTGGCTTAGTAAGGCCCGTGGCCCGGTAATGTATCACCATATCACCCTATCACGTATTGTGTTGTTTGCGCCTGCTGTGTTGTTGTTTTCTGTTCTGCATGATCGCAGCACTACTAATATAATATTTAACGTTGTTTCATGTTACGCTCGATTAACGCCCCGAACGCCAGGCAATAACAAACGCCCCGTTTCATGTCGGCGCGGCGATTCAATTTAAACCTGGCAATGTGGAAATCAATCCAAGGTAAAATGCATGCTGCCGCCGCCGCTACATAAACCCATAAAGCCACTTTGAAGACACCAGCGATGGGTTTGCCTTCTCATGTGTGTGCCCCACATCGGGGCCGGACGGTCCGAACGTAACGGTGCCTGCGATACACACGCGCATCGCGGAGGTCGCGTCGTGGAGACCTGGAGACGGATCGAACGGACATGACACGGCTTATCGGTCCCCCATCCATGTTGTTTGCCTCGATGGCGCGCCATAACATAACGCGCACTTCGGATATCGACTCACCGGCGCAACGGGGCCCGCCACAGCGAAGAACAAAGCCGACGATGCGCCTCGCGGCGAAGTAAAACCCGGGAAGTAAAGCTCGACGAAAGTTTACTCGAGTTCGAGTTCATCAAACGAAAAACCTCCGCACTGGGATCCCTTCGCGTTGCTCGCATGACATGGGAGGGCATGGGCATGGCAAAAGAGCGCACCGAGCATAAAACTGAAAATAACTTCACCTCCCGGCCGCCCGCTTGTTATTTGATTTTTATTGCGCGCAAACACGTCGTTTTTTATTTATTGGTGAAAATAAACATCGAGGGTAAATGCCAATTGAAGTTGGTCGAATCATGTTGTCGTCGATTTGTGCCACCATGGGGGGA
>JARJDQ010005918.1:0-16624 GCA_030264215.1 Geostiba sp. GC000077 | reverse complement strand
AATCGCAATTTTTATAGGTTCCAAGCTTAATAGTTAATGAATTTCATTGTCGCTTCTAATAGTACTTTTCATGGACTTTAAAATTCTGTTAAAATAAACTTACTAGCTGAACGCAATTATGAGTTATACAGCTTTTAACTTTTGAAATTAGAAAAGCACATTTTTGTGGCGCATCCACCAATTTTTTTGTATTGGTTAGATTTTGGCTGTTTTTGTTTGTTCTAATTTTTAATTTTATAAGCTCACCTTTGAGATTCACATGCGGTGGTAAAAGAAAAGTAACAACAACAATAACAATAACAAAAAATCAAAAGCAAAATGAACAAAAACATAAATTGCGCAACATACCAAAAATTAAAATTTCAACATCGCAATTCTCCTATGTTCCAAACAATATTCTGATTATTTTATTATCAGTTCTAATAGTATTTTTCATTTATTTCCTAATTCTGTTAAAATAAATTTGATAGCTAAATGCGATTGCGAAATATATAGCTTTGAACTATCGAAAGCACATTATACTGTTGCGCATCCACCAATTTTTTTTTTTTTTCAGATTTATCCATTTTTGTATATTTTCAATTTAACATTCTTGAACTCCCTTGTCCAGGTTACCTTGGAGATTCACATCAATGGCAAACAACAACGATAATAAGCCAAAAGGAAAAGCAAACTAGACAAAAACATAAATACGTAACAAAAATTTAAATTTTAAAATTGCAATGTTCATTCCAATAACAATAGTGATAATTTCATTGTTGTTTCCAATAATACTTTTCATGGACTTCCTAATTCTGTTAAAATATTAAACTTAATAGCCAAATTCATTTACGAATTATACAGATTTAACTTTTGAAATTAGAAGAGCACAATTTTAATGGCGCCTCCACCATTTCTCTTGTATTGGTTAGATTTGTTAACTTTTATGAATTTTAAATTCCAATTGTTTGAACTCTTCATCCAGGCCACCTTTGAGATTCACATGCAATAGTGAAGTAAAAACAACAAGAACAAAAAACAAAAGCAAAATGAACAAAAACATAAATTGCAAAACATTCGAAAAAATTACAATATTTAAATCGCAATTCTCATATGTTCCAAACACAATTCAGATAATTTACTTGTCTCTACTAATAGTACTTTTCAAGGACTTTCTAATTCTGTATAAATAAACATAATAGCCAAACGAAATAGCGAGATATANATCCACCAATTTTTTCTACTAGTCAGATTTGCCTACCTTTGTATATTTTAAACTATAATTTTTTTAACTCTGCGTCTAGTTCACCTTTGAGATTCACATACGGTGGTAATACAAAGACAACAACGACGATAATAACCAAAAACAAAAGCAAAATGAACAAAAACATAAATTGAGAAACTCACAAAAAAATTGTAATTTTTAAAATCTATATTCTCATATGTTCCAAACATAATTCTGATAATTTCATTATCAGCTCTAATAGTTCTATTCATGCACTTCCTAATTCTTGATAGCCAAACGAAATTTCCAGATATAGAGCTTTTAAATTTTGAAATAAGAAAAGCACAATTTTATTGCACGATTCATCGAGAACTGTACTTTCATATTTTTTATAAACACAAGAAATTCAATTAATTCGAAATTAATTAAGCTTAAAGCTTATTAACATAAAAGTTTACATTTTTTGAAAATTTTAATTTTTTTTCAATGACGCCAGAAACAATATTAATACAGTATAATACTTACCCAAATACTTACACTATCTGCTGAAGTATATTTGACTTTAATCATATGATCAAATGATTAGTTTTGAACTAGATGGAGACTTGGAGTAATAAGTGTTTGAAGTCGATGCTTTTTTTCACGCGAGAAAGTTTAGCAAAGTTTTTGCAAATGTTGTGCTTGCAGAAAGGGGTGCCACATCCGGTGTAAAGTTTTTAATTTACTGCAACCGTAGCAGTGCAGAGTGCACGTACGCACACTGCACCGCCACACATTGCGTGCGATCGTGTTACTCATTACCCCAATACCCAATGACGGCAATGAGACGAGTACAGAAGAAGCGAAAAAAGGGTTGCAAAAGTTGCTGCAGAAAGAGGGTTAAACAGCGTTTAACACACTGACTCACACGTATCACACTTCATATCAGTTTGCAAGTGACAAGTCTCACAAGTCTCAAAAGTATCAAAGAAAAACCCTAAGAAGAAAAAAACACTACAAACACTACAACTTTACAAAGCGCCAACTATACATAGATGTAAGTGCGATGGCGGTGTGCTTGCTAATTGTCGATATATCTCGATTGGTAATCGAATTCGTAGAAATGCACGTCATCGAATAGCAATAGCAGATAGATCATGTCGGTCAGGATCACGATCACGTCCCAGCGTGGTCCAGCGACTGTGTCGACCTGCCGACACATTGCCAATGCCATTGCCACCATCGTTTGGCTGCCGTGACGTGCGCAATTAATGAATCCTACGTCTGCAAGTCTAGCGACGGCGACGAGCGACACACCGACACGCCGCGCGTCGTCTAGCCGTTAGTTAGCTGAGTTGTGCTAGGTTAGGGGTCAGCCGCAGACAATGCTCTTAATGTTGAGACACTTGAGACACAGACGCAGCCCACCGAAAATCAATCAATCATCCCGATCATCCCCGGATGCCTGTGGGTGCTAATTACGAGTGCTTTCTTCTGGTTCTGGAAAAGTCCACATGATTCAATCAAAATGTAACTAATACCATGTTTAAACTTACATCTTACATGTTGTAGTGTTTGCAGTTAACTATCAGAAAACCAGCAACTTGTCATGTTGAAATGTTTTATTGGTCTTTTTGCTGTAAAAATGTAAAAGATTAAAATTGAATCTTGACTTGCACAAAATATCAGCCATATTTGCTGCTTCACCTCTTCACGTCGACAAAGGTTGCGTTCATGTGATCATAGGTGGCGCTAGTTACATTGACAAACAAAAAAAGCTAATTAATATTATTGGCTTTAAATCTAAAAACATATTGTATTGTTTAATAAAATTTTGTGAATTTCCTCCTTTAATAATCTTTAACAATAAGTCGTTGGGTACACAATTAAAGTACTATTTCCTTTGAGATTATTTTACCACTTTGTTGATTTATCGTAGGCAACTTATTATACACGCGTTTTAGTTCTGCACGTTGCGCACAGATGTCGCCACGCACACTAATTGTGACTTTGCATTTTTAAAACTTTCTCTGTGTGTAAGCAGCTAAATTCGTTAAAATATTCATTAGGCTTACCTGATGAAGCGCACATAGTAGCGCTAGAGTAGTAGAGTAGTAGAGAAGCATTGTTATCGTGATATTGGAGGTTGCAGGCATGCAGGCAATAATGGGAATGTGTTGCGTACTTGCTACTTGCGTGCGATCGGTTTTAATTAGTTATTCATGCCGCCAGGCGCATAATAATGAAGCCGGTTGGGAATTCGAGCGCGCCAGCCGGTGTCTCCGAGTGGCGCCTCGGCCCACGCTGGCCAACACCTGGGCCGACGACGAGCACGTCAGAACGCGCTGCAAGTTGCAACTGCAACACAGGTTTAAGTTGGTATCGCTACGGTTGCATGTGTAGTAGCCATGGTTATAAACAAATGAATAACGAATCAACCAACTAGAAACAACGAAGAAAACGGACAAGTTGTAACAAGTCGGATTTGTGTGAAGAGAGGTGCAAGCGTGAAGTGTTGATGGTTGCGGACGAGTGCCCAGTGCGTTATCGTTATCAACTTTGTGGGCATCGCGCCGCCGCCAGCCGCTGGGAAAAGGCGGCGAGGCGGCGAGTTTCGGGCGTGCGGATCAGTCGCGATCGGGCAGCCGAGAGACGCGCATCGGAGGGCGCCACACCACCACCACCCACCACACACACACCACACTAACACTCACACACTCCACACACATACACCTCCCCACCACACACACATGTGCACCACCACCGCCGCCAACCACAACCACCGCACACGGCACATTTGATACCGATACACAAACAGCGCGCGCGGTGTGATTGCGCGTTAATTTTGACGCGCGTGTGATTTGTTGCCGCCCCCAGCCGCCCCCCGCCGCCCCCCAGCACGTGGCGAAGATGAGGAGCGCGCCTGTGCCCCCGGTGCAGCCGCCGCCGGCAGCCGCGAGTGTCCGCCGCCGTGTGGTGCGACGGTGTGTGTGAAGTGGCCTCAGTCGCCGCCGCCCCCCATCCCACGAAGGTGTGAAATGGCCAGCCGCCACCGCAGCCACAGCCAGCAGCCGCCCGACGCCCAGCACGGCCCACCGCAGCCACCACCGGCGCCGACGAGCGCGCACCGCCTCCTGGTGCGGCGCCTCGCCGCCGTCGCGAGATAATACGGCACCGCCCCCCCCCTCCTCCACCCACCTCCACACCGAGGCTCGCGACACGATGCTTAAACTCTACTGCAGCAACAAAGTGCCTCACCTAGTGAACTGACTGATAAATTTACGCATAAACACTGCTCTGCCGCCCCCCACACACACCCATCCCCAACCACCCCAACCAACCACCACCCCCAAACATTAGGGATTAATTGTATTATGGCAGTTTATAAGCGGCGCGGCTCCTGGCTCCTCCTGGTCCTGGTATTGGCCGCTGTTGCGGCCGCCGCCGCCGCCGCCCGTGAGAGGCTGCGCCATAACCGCCACCAGGTGATCGCGCCCCTTGGTGACGAGCTGGCGCGTTCGTTGAAGGGCCTTGAGGCGGCCGCCGCCTGTCCCAATTGCCTTTATAAGCAGCATGCCGGCGGGGATGCGCGCGGGGTGCAGCCGCCCCCGGCCGCCGCCGACGCGCTCCGGCTGGAGGCCATCAAGCGGCAGATCCTCTCGAAGCTGGGGCTGCGGCACAAGCCCAACGTGACGCTGGCGGCATTCCCGCGCGAGATCATCATGGAGACGCTGTTCCGCGCCGAGGATGGCGCGCACGAGCCGCACGCCCAACCGCCCCCGGTAGATCAACCCCCGGCCGCCGCCAACCCGGTCACAGACAACACCATCGACGCGGATGACTTCTACGGACGCACGTCGGAGATTATTTCATTTGCCGAACAAGGTAATTTCAACATTTCAACATTTCAACCCTTCCATTAATTGCCGCCCCCCATAATTAATTACCACCCCCAAGAGTAAAAATGTCAAAATTGTTATTTGTTGTCGCATGAAAGTGCAAATATATGTCAAAGTGGAAAGTATTAGGTGGGGGCGGTTGGGGGCGGTTGGCGGCGAAAGCGTCCCTTTCGATTTCACGCTCGGCGCGTTTTTGCACCGTTTCGCACGTGCCGAAAACTACCTGTATGATTGCGGCGCCCAGCGCCGCCCCCCAACAGCCGCCTCCGTTTGCCAACCCCCCGCTCCCCCCCTCCATCCCAAGGTGCAAACGTGTGCACGTGCGCGTCAAGTAAAATCACCCTCTTGTGCAGGCGCATTACTCATGTCTTGTGTAGGGGTGGGGGGAGGCGGCGACGGTGGCGGTGGTGGCGGTTGAGATTTCCCCCTTTGGTCGAGATGTTCCAGAACGACATGCTTAATCGACGCGTGATTTATTGAATGTTGACAAGTTGTATGACTATGAGACGCATCACGTTGCCCCGTTGCCGCCGCCCCTCAGCGAGCTGCGACAATTCCTTATGCAAATGACGCGAAATTTGTCTTCGAATGCAATTTATTCAAAGTGATTGCACACAGGCGCACACACAGCCTCTTCGCTGCGCCGCGCATCTTGAGGGGTTGGGGTGTGCGGTTGTGGTTTCGGGGGTGGGGGCGGCAGTGGAGTTATGTAAAACTCTAATAAAATCGTATATATGCGGCGTAGCCAAAAAGCAAAACTCTTTTTTTTTGCGTTTTCGGGTAACTGGCGGCGGCGGCGGCGGTTGGAGGCGGCTGCGTCGCTTCGGCGAAGAGAGAGATTTAGCGATTCAAAGGGGTGCGTGCGTTTCTTTTCTTTTTGCGCGCGTCTTCCCGCCGCCGGCACCGCCATCCCCAGGCCGCCGCCGCCGCCGCCGCCGCCACCACCACCACCCCCCCGCTCTCCAATGCACTACATTATTACATCACATGACCACCGACTACGAGGACGCGCGCTCGCGGGCAGCAAAAGTATTGTAGTAAAAAATTATGCTCCGAATGTGTCTGCTGTTTTGGGGAAGGCGGGCGCGCGGAGGCGGCCGCGGATGCGTGCGTACGAGCGGCGGCGGCGGTGGAGATGCGCGCGAGCGAGAGCGCGCGCGAAGGGGGCCGCGGATCGATGGCGGCTGGTGCCGGCTAGGCGGGCGCGCGGCACGCGGCGCAGTCTGCATGCGAAGATCGCCGCCGCCGCCACCGCCCCCAAACAACTACCTCCCGCGTCGTACAGCATCCACAACGTTCTCCGGATTAGTGGATCATGCATCCGTCGTACCATGTTACATAATGTACTTTTAATTTTTTCTACTAGAACATGTATGGGGGCGGTTAAACTGCCGCCCCCAGACTTTTCCATGAAAAAGAAAAAAACGAAAATTGTAGCAAAACATGAAATATGATGCGTGTAATCGTGCGCTTGCATCTTTCGCGATGGGGTTGAAAAGTTTTCCGCCGCCCCCAAAGAAGATAAAAACAAGAAGCCATTTATATTCCCGTCTATTATCATATTTCGCAACATCAGTGCGCGCCAATACATCGTGATAGTAATGGATTGTTATCATTATCGTTAATATATTCCGCGCGAGGGGCGGCAGCCGGAGGCGGCGGTGGCGGCGGCCCGCGGATGTAGCACGAAGGCTCGTTTCATGTTCGGTATGCACAACAGCATAAGATTTATGATTGTGCATGCGGTCGGCGCCGCGTCACCCCCGCCGCCGCCCCCATAACCACCCCACCCCCAACCCCTCTCGAAGTTGTTAATACCAATAATTAGCTATGATTGCACGGCGGCACGTTGCAGGCGTCCGCGTGAACGGCAACCGGCTGGTGGAGTTCCGCGTGAGCGCCGAGTCGTCGGGCGCCGCCGGGGGGCAGGAGTTCCGCGTGCGCTCGGCGACGCTCTGGCTGAAGGCGGACGTGCGGCATGCGCGCACCGCCCGCTGCAAGTCCACCGAGCTGTACGTCTTCAAGTTCCTCGCGGCGCTGCCGCGCTCCGTCAAAATCAATTCGAAGGTGAGTAATGCGCATTACGCACGCTTGCCTGTATTCCCCTCACTCCTCCTCACACGTCCTCACTCCTCCTCACTCCTCCTCACTCCTCCTCACTGCTCCTCATTCCTCCTCACTCCTCCTCACTCCTCCTCACTCCTCCTCACTCCTCCTCACTCCTCCTCACACCTCCTCACTTCACAATCTTCACCTCACAACTCCTCACTTCACACTCCTCCTTACTACGCCTCGTTACTCCTCTCTCCTCACACCTCCTCACAGAATGAGTAGTGAGTGCGAGTGAGTAGGAGTGAGGATTGACGAGTGAGGAGAAGTGAGAAGGAGTGAGGAGTGAGGAGGGTTTAGGATCCTTACTCCTTCACAACTTCTCACTCCACACTCCTCCTCGCTCTCCACCACACTAAAGAGTGAGGAGTTATGTAGTGAGAATTGAGGAGTGAGGATGAATGAGGAGGAGTGAGGAGAAAGCAAGTCAACGTACTGAGCGTTGGCAAATGCACGATTTCAGGAGTTCGGCGAGCTGACAGAGGACGACCCTATCGCCGTGCAGCTGGACGAATCAGCGCCCGGCTGGCAGAAGGTGGACCTCACGCGCACCGTGCGCGATTGGCTGGAGGCGGGGCAACAGGCCGGGCACGCCTCCGACCGCCTGCGGCTCTTCGTCGACTGCGCCTGCTGCAGCAATTGGCAGGTGCGGCTCTTCAACGCCGGCGGCGGCAGCGACGCCGACCCCGACCGGCCCTTCCTCGTCGTCCACACCGACCCCACGACGGCGAAGCGCGTGCGCCGCCGCGCCCTCGACTGCGGCGCCGACTCCGGCAACGCCTGCTGCAAGCAGCGCTTCTACGTCTCCTTCAAGGAGCTCGGCTGGGACGATTGGATCATCGCGCCGCAGGGCTACTACGCCAACTACTGCCGCGGCGACTGCGGCCATCATCGTGCGCCCGACGCCTACGCCGCCTACCATACGCACGTCATTGAGGAGGTGCGCAAGACGCACCACCTCAGCGGCATGCAGCCCTGCTGCGCCCCGCTGAAGTTCTCCAGCATGAGCCTCATCTACTTCGGCCCGGACAGCAACATCATCAAGCGCGACCTGCCCAAGATGGTCGTCGACGAGTGCGGGTGCCCCTAAGCTCCGCCCCCCACCTTCTTTAGCCCCTCCCCCCAACCTCCACCCAAGTGCCACGAACGAACCCACTAAAGTGACGCCCACATAACCACAATAACGCAAACACACTTAAACGCAAAATTATATTCTAACCCCTAAACACTAAACCCTTACACACACACACACACACACATACACACACACACACACACACACAAGAGATGAAGAGATGAAGCAGTTGCCTATATTACTCCACTGCGCACATAAACGCGCAGGCGCATTACGCGGGTTGTAACAACAACCTAACACCCAATCCCCCCACCCCCTACTCTATAAATACTATAAATATTTAAATATTGTAAACAATTTTAAACACAAAGCAAAGCTACGACGATGATAAACTTAACACGTAAGCCTAGGTAAGGTAGGTAGATTTTCTATCGAATTTTTCATAAATATTGTTGTTGTTCATTATTACGAAAAGATGCGAATAAGACGCACGATGCGAGACGCGAACCGAACACGCCCCCCGACGACGAGACGCCATTTTGCGAATTGACGAATTGAAGTGTGAATTGAGAATTACGAATTGCGATTTATCCCTTTAACCCATCAATTTCATTTCTTTTCACTGTTTTTACACAACCAACACGTACGTACACACACACACACACACACACATACACACACTTAAACCTATGAGAATTAAGCAATAACTATTGATAACTGTTTTGCGTCTGGTTTCTTTATGTTTGAGATTCTCACGATCCTCACAGTCACGGTACTCACGATTACGATGCGCCGACGACATTGCACGATGTTGCGCGAGGACTATTACAGCTTCCTGTAATATGTTGCGAACTTAAAGCGACACCTATGTGACACACATTGAAGTTCAGTTCAAGGTTAACCAGCTGCATGTCGTCGGCGTTCGTTTCCAAAAAAAAACGTAGCAATAAGAAACAGCACATTTGCGGATTTGCGGGAGGAAATGTCAGCGTTGCGCGTGCGCACCCCAGGCGCCGCCACCTCCACCCGGCTCGCGCATGGCATATTCCAAACATATCACTAATTACACATTACACCTCACTGTTTTGGTTTCACAATAGTCACTCTGCCAGATACTTCACCATTCTGTACCAAAAAAACGTACAATTATCTGATTTGTTTGACTTTTCCGTCGCTGGTGGCGCTGGGAGGCGCGCGACGCGCGGCGCCCTCTGTTGGTCGACGGTTGTACATAGTGCAAAGAAAAAAATTGTTGAATATTGATGAATCGCCTTCCTCTCACTCGAAACTCATTAATCCCAATTACTTAAATTAAAAAAACGAAGGGGCCCGCGGCCAAGACAATAAACACAGATCCTAACGCTCTTCGGACGGCCCACAAAACCGTCTTTTGCTGAAGACTTTCGAGTCTTTGAGACAATTGGACGCGCTCCAAAGCTCAACGCACACACGCTGAGAGAGAGGGACCGACCTTTTTCCGTTTCGACTATGTATATCTAACTCTAATTCCTCTTGAACTACACACATTGCGCGAATGCGAACAACACACGATAAACACAACCGAATTTTGAACATTTTGATGAATGCGAAATGACGAAACGAACACAAAATCACATTGCAAAAACTTACCTAATGTAATAAATGATTTTCTCATTTGCACGCGGCGTTTTTACTCCAAATGCTCAACAACCATTTCTTATAGGCGCAGATGCAACCAAACATACACCAAGACTATGGGTAAGTATCCACTTGATGTATATGATCGGTGATTTGTGTTCAACTGTGCTAGTGCCTAACAGATGGCGCTGCTGCGTTTACTTTTTGCCATCTTGACAAGTTTTACAAGTTTTAGCGAAACGAATGGTTTGAACTTTACGGTTGACTTCATTTGACCCTCACTCTGCAACCCTCATCCACCCCCACCTCGCAGGGGGTTGGGGTTAATCGTGCATAGATAAAATAACAATCACCGCGCATCAATCACGACCCCTGTCGACTAACTGTCAACATATCAATATGAGAGGAGGGGGTGGGGGGGGGTTTGGGAGGGTTGGGGTGAGTTCGGACAATGCGAAATGATAATTGCGACTTGCGAGGGCATCGATATTTAATTTCTTAGGCAGCTGAAACTGGGGGACTCTATCGCTTTCGCGCGGGGATGTAATCTAGCCGCCGCCGCCGCCGCCTCTGGCCGCGTTCCAAAGCGACTTTGGTTTATATTCACTTAACATTTCTATTTATGTCCGCACACACACAGACGCATGACACACACACGAGGCACACAGCAGCGCCATCGTTATCGATTTCGGTTTTTCCCACCGACTTCGGGCCGAGCGCCGCCGCCAATTTTTTTACGCCGCCGGCTGCGATCGGCGAAACAAGCGGCAACAAAACGCATCCAATGCACAAAAATCTTCGACCTACGCTACGAATTACCGAACGAAACGTCTCCCAAAATCTAAACCAACTCTAAGTCATATAGATTATGGGATTGTGCATGTTGATGGATCATATAGATAATAAATTACAGGTTTCTTCTTTTTTTGTTCGTGCAATTGTTTCAACAGTTTGCATGATTTTAAATTTTGTTTCGAATTTTTAGTTTTAGAGTTGAGCCATTGGTAAAAGTGCATTTGGTGTTCGCCGCCCCCGACCCCCGACGCTGTGCGTTTGGCAAGCTTTCAAAATAAAAAAAAACCCGCACCGATGCCGAAGTGCACTGCACGTTTTTCCGCGCGCCCCAACCGCAGCTTACTCCTTGGGGGTGGCGGTGGCACTGCCGCCACCACCCAACACAACACTTACATAAAAATGTAAACCTAGATCCAGTACTTAATTGCATGATTTATGTTTCGAGAAGCATTTGCAATGGAAACATTTGAATTCGGCGAATTTTGAAAAATGTTGCAAGAGTGTTGTGGATGGGGGGTGGTGTCGCCGCCGCCGGCCACTGCCAAAATTGCACACTGCCAAGCGCTTTTTGCGGGGAGCGCCGGGACGCCGCCGCCAGGCGAGGACACGATACACGCCCCCACCCCCCTGCCCCCGCACAGCCGGGTGCCGCATGCAACCGCCGCCCCCATGCACAGTCACAAAAAATTAACAATAAAATCAATAATACGTATACTTGTACACTCGTACCCACGATATATTGTAATGTGCACAAATTGTATATGAAATGCAAATCACATAACGCTACTACTCCACAACTCAGTAAACAACATGAAACAACACTTTGGTGCATCACTTGGTAGTTTCAGCAATCAATCAGAACCAGCAACAGCATCATCAAAACAAGAAACAACACTGGTCAGGACACAACGACAAGTAATTTTGAATCAGCATTAAAACATATGTAAATTGATTTTATGACGTATTAAAATGTTTGTACCGGGTGTTATCTCTGAATGTAAGTGTTCACCTTGCAGTGCGATGCGCGACATCTCTTGATTTCATTGCACTTTATTTCAGTTATTCCGGCGAAATGCAAATGAATTAGTGAAGAGTTTCGTGAGTGCGGGTGAGGCTGGGGAAGTTTGCTATTGTTTCGCGCGCTGCAAACTTTTGATTGCCACTCGTAAACTCTCACAGTCCCCGGAACTTCAGCGAATTCTGTGATTCTGTGAATTTGCAATTGCAACTTCAACTGAACCATTTTTATTACTGTCTGCATGCTGTATGGCATGTAATGCACATCAATTCATCTTCTTCATAATGTGCATCATCAAATTCATATTTTCTAAATTTCGAGCTAACGACATAGTATGTAGCGGGCTTTATTAGAATTATTTGTACAAAGCAACACTGGCAACTATAGGCAGCCAAGTGTACATGTACAATGTCATACAGTGTGTATTGTAAGATTCTTTGATTTCGAAAACTTTGCATCTTTTTCAGGGATTCTAGGAGTTATTCTTTTAAGTGTCAATGTAAGTTCTAGATTAATTGAACCTAAAAGAGAAATGCGTTTTATACAGTGTCTTTCTTTTAAATTCGAACATTCGAAACAGCATATCATTTCATCATCTTCATAATGTGCATCATCAAATTCATATTTTCTAAATTTCGATCTAACGACATAGTGTGTAACGGGCTTTATAAGAATTATTTGTACAAAAGAACACTTGCAACTATAGGCAGCCAAGTGTACATGTACAATGTCATACAGTGTGTATTGTTAGATTCTTTGATTATCAAGTTACCCTTGTCATTTGAATCTATTTCACAAGTGGACTGGCGACAACAACAAGAATAACAACAGCGGCAGATTTTGGGATAGGCAAACCCAAAAATAATTGGAGAAGTATATCGTGACAAAAGCTAATGAAATGTGTGAATCCCAAATAAATTTAGTGTCTTGGCGTCACTTTACGCGTCAATGGAAATGTACCTTTAAATCCCAAGGTCGGCACGGCTGTATGTTCCTAACCCTAAAATAATTACTGTGTGTACTTCTTTTATTGATTACGCCTACTTCAAAACGTGTGCATTCGAACGTTAAAGTTTGACGTTAGACGTTAACCTCCCAAAAGCAACGAATGATTGTTTTATACGTCTCGCGTTTATACGTTGATATTTGTACAAGAAGATATTTGCATTATAGTGAAATTATTATAAAGTCCGTCTAAATGTTTTATGTTTTATGTTTTATCAATCTATTTGAATCTATTTCACAAGTGGAATTGCAACAACAACAACAACGATAGATTTTTGGATAGGCAAACCCAAAAAATATTGGGTATTGGTTTATATCGGTTATATCGTCACAAAAGTTAATGAAATGTGTGAATCCCAAATAAATTTAAGGGCCGCTGCACAACAATCCGTGAACGAAAGCGAAAAGTGAATTCTGACATGCGATTGGTTGAATATCAAACATTTTTGACATTCAGCCATTCTCATGTCAGAATTATTTCTACAAAGCAACACTGGCCACTATAGGCAGCCAAGTGTACATGTACAATGTCATCCAGTGTGTATTGTTAGATTCTTTGATTATCAAGCTACCCCTGTTTTCGTTCTCGTTCACTGATTGTTGGCAAGCAGCCCGCTTCTAAAGCTGCTAAAGCCCTTAGGGTCTAATCGTCATTTTACGCGTGTATGGAAATGCACCCTTAAATCCCAAGGTCAGCACCAACACGGCTGTTTGTCCCTAACCCTAAAATAATTGCTTCATGACAGCTTCAGCTGTTCAGCAAACCAAAGAGTTTAGTTCAGAAGATCAAATCTTACTGAAAGTCCAATATTTCTTTAGTTACACATGGTTTGTAGCTTTTGTAGGATTTGCACCACGTACCAGCCGCCAAAATGACGTTCATTCTCAAATATAGTGAGTACCCATCGAAATTACAGAATGGCTTGAATCAGTTGTTCGAAAGCACGCACAACGCCGATGTAACATTCGCAATCGAGGGCCAGTTCATCAAAGCCCACCAAATTATCCTCTCCATGTTCAGCACCTACTTCCAAGTGCTCTTTGCTGACAACCCATGCCAACATCCAATATTTTTCATGAAAGATGTGAGCTATCCGGTGATGAAGAATATACTCCAATTCATTTACTCCGGCGAGGTGCAAATTGCACAAGAAGATGTGCCATTCTTTGTGAATGTCGCAAATGCATTGAAAATCAAGGGCTTAACCGAAATGCAGGAGTCAACAACTTCTGAATCAACAAAGAGAAAAGTTATATCTGAAAATGAGAATATGCTTGGCTTACATCAGTTTGATGATAGGAAGGACCAAAAGAAACCCGAGAAGAAGAGAAAGCTTGAAGGTTATCCAAAAGAAAAGCCTTTTAATATATTGAAACCTTCACGAACCTATAAGAAGTATTATGAAGAAAAACACAAATGTTATGAAAGTACAGAAACTAAGAACAATACTCTGCTATCAATAAATCAACTTGATGATGATCAAGCTCGACAAGTTGAAGGCAAAGCAAATAACATGCTACTGCAGAATATTGCCGAAGATCCATTACAATTGTTGACATTTGTAAAAGTTGAAATGAATGAGAGTATTGACATTACAAAGCCTCAAATAGAGTATCCAGTACCTACAGGAACAGGAAGAACAGAAACAGCAACAAATTCTATCCTCCAGGATGAAAATACTTTTGGCCTCAAGAACAATACCGAACATCAAAACCATAAAACTTGGAATGAGGGAGATCTTGGTAAGTAAAGATCATGTTCAAGAAACATTTCTTATAATCAAATTATGATAAGGTCCGTTTTGTATCCAATATCAATAATTGTTATTATTCCACTTGTACAGAACCTTAAAATAATTTGACTTTACATTCTGTATCACATTATCATGTATCATATCATATCAGTGACAGTTACATTCGTACAAACAATGCGAGGAAAAAAAGCAATCATTGTTGGTGATGTATATCACTACCACCGCTACAACGCGTTGAAGAACAAGGAGATGTATTCATGCTCGAGGATACATAGCAGTAAGTGCAATGCGAAGGTGTTGCTCACTTCCCATGATGGCATCGTCTTCAAACATGACCACAAGCCAGGATGTTGCATCTCTGAAGACGTCTGGGCTAAGAATGAAATTTTGGAGAGGCGTTCTTATTATCGCATGGGCGCCTCTATGTGGAGTCAATAAAATATGTTGTTGCAGAGTTGCAATGTGTTTGATAATAACAATAATTATTTATCATTATTATCATTATTTGTAACATTAAAGTGTACAATAATAGAACCGTTCCGTCAGTTCGGAATCTTATTCTCTTCCTCCTGGTGACTTGGCCCCACGTTGGGCGCCAATGCACAGTGAACTGAATTACCTGCACCTCAGTTTGAAGGAGAGTAGTGAAATATCGTTTTTACAACGCAAACATTGAATGAGTTGTGATCACAAATCACAATTAACCAAAAACGAGGTTAGTTCAAGTTGCCGATATCCTCCAAGCTGTCAAAGCTCTCCATTTTCACGTTCAAATCAGGTGGCAGTGTGGATGTAGCACTAATTTTGTTCCCCGTTCGGATTTTTGCCCCTCCATTCCAATCACCAGCGGTAGCTAGCGTAAATCCAACAAATTGTAGGATTTCCGTATCGGTGATTTCCATAAACCGAAGTCGCACTGCTTCTACAAGTGATACAGGGGGGTCTTAAAAGTATACAGTATACAATGATCCAAAGGGATATATAATATATATATATGTCTTTAATAATTAGGCCCTGTATAATTGTGTAAGCTTCTTGTTGACTGCTTACCTGTTACAACTTTGTAAAAATTAGTGGCTGAAAAGTCCCTTTTCCCTTTCTTTCCTCTACTGGAAAATAACAATGCAACCTCCTTCGAAAGTAATTTTCGTATAATTGCGCGTATATTATGCCTCTCATTGTTTCCACCAACTACACGTAGTTCCAGTGCCTAAAAAATATTTAATGTTACAATGTTACAAATAATTAGGACTTATTATATGATACAATACAGAGTGATTGTTTCAGAATTCAGATCAATCATTTTCGATCGCCCTGTATAAGAATTGTATTAACTTTTTCTGGTCTGTGTATTAACTTACAAGTAAACCACGGATAACATCATTTTCTAATTCTTTATTGGCATCCTCAAATTCCATGATGTTTTTGATTGGGAGTTGGAAAGAGGACACTCGTTGATTGAATTGAGGTTCGGCGGTGCGTTCGTTTTGATGTTCGGTGCTCATTCTCATTTCTATGCGGTCCAATCGGCCCAAAATGTCCTCTCGTGTTCTTCTGATCTCTCTCAATTCATTCGTCATTGCTTCCATGGTTGAACAGATTCGCAGACTTGCAGCATAATTGTTTGGGTCTACAGCTGCAGTATTTGTAGTTTCATGATCTGCAATTGAATATACAGTAACAATAATATACAGTGGGCGGTTCATACTCAAAATTTTCAACATGGTATTATAGAATTTTTAAAATATTTTTAGTCGGCCATTTTGAGCCTGTAAAAAATTATTATGAATTGTGATGACTCAAAAACTTAAATCATTAATAATTCTAAGAATAATTTTTTTTTTAAATGAATTATCTAAATAATAACGCGTTTTTCTTAAGAAGGTACATAATCAAATTCGACAACTTGGTTTCCTTTTATAGAATTATTTTTCTCTTTTTTTGTCGGCCATTTTGAGTCGGTAAAAAATTATTAGAGTTTGAATTATTCTGAATTGTGATGACTCATCACCTAGATTATCAAAAACTTAGATCATTAATAATTCTAAGAATATTTTTTTTCAGAAATGAATTGTCTAATATACAGGGTGTTCCTGACCTACGGGATTCTTCGATTTTGGGTAGAAATACTAATAATATCAAAAAACTATTTAGATAAAAGTTATGCAT
>JARJDQ010005917.1:0-15592 GCA_030264215.1 Geostiba sp. GC000077 | reverse complement strand
TTATTTTCCGATTTGGCCCAAGCTTCCTCAGTAATTACGGTTTAAAACTGAAAGCCCGTTCATCCTTTCAGTTTTAAACCGACGTCTGACGTTCACTCAATAATTACAACTTACCATTTTAACTTTAAACTGAAATTGCAGAGGTAAATTAGGCAAAGTCGAAATATAAAAAAGATTCTGGTATACTATTTTGAAATTATCTTTCAATTTCTGCAAGTTCAGCTTTTTGCAAGTTCGTAAAATACTTCATTGAAGGAATAATGAAAAAGTTCAAACTGTTATATCTCGAGAACGATTGAGTATTGGAATTTCGAGTATTGGACTTTTCTTCTTGTTTTGATCTCCTCTATCATCCACCTAGCTGTGTAAAGTTATTTTATTAAAACTGTACATCTGAAGTAACTCTCATCAGCACGCTGATTTAAAAATATGAAAATATCAAATGTTTTCCAGTGAGTTTATCAAAAAATTGACCCAACTTTAAAGTGACCCTATCTTAAGTTTGGAGAAACGACAATAAGACACGTATCTTGGCTACCAAAATATACAAAGAAAAATAGAGAAGGAGCATGCGTTCGGAAAATATTGCGAATTTCCCAATTTCCCATCGCATGGTTGCAAGATTGCTACAGGGAAGAAGACCGCATCGCGCCACTGTGAAATTAATCAAATGGAAGCGTTTATTACATATATAATTTATTGATTTGCATGTCGTCCGTACAAGGTTCGTTCGTTAGCATTAGTTAGAGCATGAAAACACATTTTACCTACCTAATAATAATAATACATCATCACGACACGTTTTGTTACTATTCAGCTACTTTTCACTTAGATACTAATTTGCCTAAAATGTTGGTGTATCTGTGTCCATTAGCGTACAATCAATCAGTACAAGTAGATGGGTTTCAAGCCCAATAGTTCTTACTGTACTGCTGCTGACCCTGGTGCGGATGTGCGGTGGTCTGGTGCGCAAAGTCGAAGCTCTCGTTGCTGAGCTGCTGCTGCTGGTGGTGCGCGGACCACGTCGCCTTGTCCCACACGTTTTCACTCATTTCGGCGGGGCCGGCAGCGCCAGCCGGGGCGGCGGGCTTATCCTCCTTGCGCATCCCGCCCTGAGCGGGTGGCGCATGCTGCTGTTGCTGCTGTTGCATTTGTGCGTGTGCCATCTGCGCATGCGCGATGGCATAGTTGGCGTCGAAGATCGCGGAGTAGTCGCGCGAGTTGACGTCCTGGTGGTGCGACTGGTTGTAGGGCATCTGCTGGAACATGTTGTAGTTGGCGGCGAACTGGTGGCCGTTGCGCCAGTCGTGCTGGTGGTTGTTCTCGTACTGGCCGGGCATCTGCCCGATGGGCAGGGTGGCGAACGCCAGGGATGCGACGCTGTTCCCGTTGCTGTTCTTGCGAAGTCGCGCGCGCCGATTGGAGAACCATACCTGCGGCACAATCCGGAAAGGACATAAGCACATGATGATGATAATAATGATGATGGTGGCGGGGCATGATGAGCGTCGGGAATGGTACCTGTATTCGCGCCTCCGCCAGCCCGGTCTGCTGGGCGAGCTCCTCGCGCGTGTACACGTCTGGGTATTGCGTCCGTCCGAAGGCGCGCTCCAGCGCCTCCAGCTGCTCGCCGGTGAAGGTGGTGCGGCTGCGACGCTGCTTGCGCTTCAGCGGTATGCCCGGCTCCGATTCGGTGTCGCTCTCGTCCTCGCGCCCTGCAAATCAATCGCAAATGTCGTTCGATTAAATCGTGCGCCGCGCCGCCGCGCGCCCGCCTTTGAAGCCGCGCCGCGACAAACGGCCTTTTTGCAAAACGCTCTGCGCTTATTATTATTGGCACAAGGCGAAACGCGACGCGCGGCCCCGCGCAAACCAATTTATCGCCGCCGCGCCGCCTTTTTTACGAGCGCGCGCGGCGGTGCCCTTGCGCTTTTATAACTTCGCTTCGTTTAGTTTAATTCTAATGAAACGTCGCCCGCCGCAACACAATTACAATATTGTAAATAACCCGAAGAGAAACATGCGAGCGAGCTCTTTTTGCCGCGGGGCCCGCGTTTTACACACACGTCGGCTCTGCGCAATTGTTTCGGAATAGACTCCGGGGCTCGGGTGAGAAGCGCGAAAATCCTAATGAAGAAATTCCAAACGAGCTGTAAATGCGCTCGCTGGTGGTGTTACCACTCGTTTAGGACCATCCGCCATCGCATCGTCGCTGTTTAATCGCAGCGCGTTTAACCACACGACCTGCGCGAGCCAACACACCACACGTCCCACAGCACTTCCTCCCGAGTCCCGACCCAAGTACTTCTTTCGTGCAACGGTGCTGTTAATACGCCCCAAATCCAAGATTTAAAGCCTTAGTTTGATTTTAGTTTTAATCTTAGAACCGTGTTACATGGTCTAGCTTTTCCACCAAATTTCTCGAGCAGATTCTGTCTCACAATGTATCTTCCCCACGATGGTGTTACGCATCCTTCTTTCAGTTTGATTGCGAAATTGGTCGAGAAACTAGACCGTGTAAAACGGGTCTAAGTCAGATTGTAATTTTAGTCGGAACCTTTGTAGTCATTCATAGTTAGATCGCAACGATCGCAACCGCTGTGATTGTGTTTAAGTGCAGTTCGAAAACCTCAGACTGGATTCAAATTATTAAGGTGAACCGGTGAAATTTTCTACTACACTGTTTTTGATCAAGGGAACGACTTTCAATTGAATATTACTTCCAAAGCTGTGCCGACTTTCAATATTTCTTATTCTCAAATTGCAAAATTTCGCTGGTCAGGTTATATCAAGTCATGAACGGATTGCAAATTTTCTTTGATGCTTTTCTTGCGATGCTTTTCTTGCTCATAGTTCATAGTGTTTCATATTGTATACATTTTATTGACTGATTCTTTGTTTTAGACAGGCAAAAGACTATTGACCTGCTTGCTAGTTGCCTTAAGGAGATTCCCTCCAATAATGAAGATGCGTCTGAGATTGTGTTCTAACACAATCAACCTATAGTGAATTGTAATTGTCTATGCGAATCCAGTTTGTAAGCCCTTTACAGACTTGAAGATCCTCAGTGTTGTATCTTGTATGGACAGAGTAGGATAGCATTCTAGATAGAATCTAATCAAATTTTCCTATTATTTCTTCATGATGAGAAGTCAAATGCTGATTTCTGGCCGAATTACTTCAATAATATTGTTATAATATTAATTAGGATACAACTGCACTCCCAAAGAGTGCAATGAGTCTGGAAACGATTGTTGTTTAAATTAGGGGTTAAAAATATCTAGTAAACAGCATCATAGTATAGTGTGGTATAGTGCATAGTGGCAACGTGGCAAAAACTTTCCCTTGATCAAAAACAGTATAGTTGTGATTATGTGCGAATTTTCTTCAACTTTACCCCATTTGCCGAGTTATGGGTAGTTTATAAAATCTACATTTTTTGTACATACTAAACTATCATTGTACCACCCCATCCTATTTAAGCTGTCAATTTTACCCTAAGGTTTAAGCAACATAAGGTAAATTTTAACGATCGTGCCAAATAATAAATAAAATCATACGCCCCTGTGGCATGCGCTTTAACTTTACATCAGTCCGTTTTGGTGCAACAATCAGGCGAAGTCAGATTTGAAAGATTGAAAGCATCGCAGATTAACATTAATATCTGGGCCAGATTTGGTTGAACAAAAAAAGATGGGGTCGGCGGTAAGCCGGAAACTTCTCACTTTCGTTTATTCGGATGCGCTTGTGGCTCAGGATCAGGACCATCAGGACCGTGTGACACGCACGGCGACAAAAGCTTAAGAAGTCACAGCTTACGAGTGACAACAAGTCGCACGTCTTGGGACACATTAGCGTTGTGTTGCGTTAATAGCGCTCGTTCCTCGTTGGCGTTGATCGCGGGGATTTTTGAGTGCGGTTTCTCGGGGGGGCCCCCCTTTGGCGGTGTCATCGGGCATCAGGGGCACAACAATGCGGCGCATTGTGCCGGTGCGCTTTGGCGGCATCGGCCCACCCTCTGCGCGCGCCGCTTTAGATTTATTGCGCTCCTCGGGGCCGCGGCCGTGTTCGACAACCTGTGTGCCGGTGCCCGGGGCACATTTGTTAAGACGCTCATCCCGGTGCACTTGTGCCGATGTGACAGCGGCACATTGTCAACTTGTTACACCGGCACGACAACAACACTGCGATACAAACGCGTCAAATGAGCGCAAGACCGCCGAATTTTGGTGTCTTCGGGTCGCGGGCGCGTCCCGCTAGAATATAATTCATTCATGGCCGCGCGTGCAATCGTTATTTATATACGTTTGTAGTATGTACCAACATTATACGTATTTTACGGCGCGCGAAATGCGAGTGCACGCCGATGGCGAGTGCAAACACGAGCGCCGTGAGTGCCGCGAGAGTTGCAACCGGCAACAGGCAACAAATATTAATAACCACGTACTTAATTAATGCGGGCGCATTTTTCACCCAGAGTGCCACCCCAACTCCTCGCAACTCCCCAAGAGTTCCACGCAGCGCGCGGAATATTGATGGGCGAATCATTGCCCGTTGCCCGAGCGAGTTACATAATTTAAATTCAAATTAGATAAACCTACCGAAGCGACGATAAATGCCCCGGCGCGTTTTCGAGCTGATCGTGGCGGCTGGAGACGCAGCCACGCAGCATCACTACATCACTATAGTTATTGGCCATTTGTATCTGTTCACGTGTTCACCTTTTTGTGCTTCCCGGGCGAGCCTGAAAATCGGGAACGACCGACGGCGACGCGACGAGACACTTCCCTTTTTGGCGCGCGCAGTGGTCGTGGGCCCCATCGTCGACTGCTACTAAGTGCCGATATTAATCAACGTTCGCTAGCCGGCACTCGCCGCGCCCGTTTCATTGCATTTTATTTCACCTACTCCATCATCCTCCACCTTGCGCGTCCGGGCCACGGAGCGGAGAAGAAGAAGGCGAGCGCCGGGACCCCTTGCCGGGCAATTAGACGGCAGGCGCGCACAGTGGGGCCCACACATGTTGTATTAAGGCCGCGGCGGCGGCGGCTTGCCCGCTGCCATTGTATTCGCTGATCGCTGCCGATGTGGAATATGATTCGGTGTGTGCTCTCCCAACCAAGCAAATTGATTACAAGATGCAGGTGACACACACGCACGCACTGGGCACAGCGAGCGCATTTAATCAATACTCAATTAGAATGGGGCTTTGTGCGCCAATCTCGGCGAGGCGATACAGTTTGATATAACCACATACTACCAACATGGCTATAGCACAGCTTATGTGCGCCTCCACTTTGTTTTATTGCCATGGCGCGCGTCGGGGGGGTCCGTTTTTACAGCAATAACCCCCCCCCCGGATGTACGATTATCATTTTTCAGCTTCTCCTGCTGCGGTCGGGGATTTCCTGGCTTCTGAACGGCATCGGCGATCCATCGCGGTTGGAGGAGAATTCATTAAAGCTAATAAATTAGCACTCATTTCGTTCGAGCCTCCCCGAGCAGCGGCCGAATGAAGAATTAAATTAACTCGATGTCTATCACGGAGAATTAATATGCGCTTATTAATCAATCACATGTTGCTCGGTGTTTGCGTTGCGGTGCCCAGCGCCGGCTACTTGATTTGAATACGCGCATTCTTCTCTCTCGTGTCTCGTTTTCGTCGAACGGTCGGTCGAACTTTCCCAAACGGTTTCTAAATAATTGCGCGCATCTCGGCCGGAAAACAAAACGAGAGGCGCTTTCCAAGCACGACAAGCAGTTGTGGCGATTGATTTATCGACGATTTGCTGTAAGGCCTGTAAGTGATTTCTTCCTGCGCGAGATTAACAAGATCCACCGTATCAATGCATATTCGAAATGCATTCGCTTGGATTTATTAAGCTTTTGTGCGCCGAGTGTCAAATATCTAAATACAATACTTAAGAATACTTAAGATTCAGTTAAGTGCGCGTTGGATGGGGTACTGGGGTTGGGAACAATTGGCAATTGCGAGGCGCATGTTTGCGCCGGAATTAAACGCGTTTGAGAGACATTTAAAGCGCGACTCCGACTCCCCGGGGCTAATATTTCATGGTTTCGGATGACAACCACTTCTTTGGAAGTTGCGGCGCAGGCCGCACGGGCACGGCCATTTAGGCGCATTTCATTTAGCGCGGCATGAGCGGCACCGACCGCGAATGCGTTCGCACCATGGTAATTCCTATTAGCTACACATTGTTCTACTGAAATATGATCGGCGGTTTAGCGCGCGTTTGTGCGGCCGCACAGGTTCGAACTTGTCATTATCGGGCGCGGCCGCGGATCACTTACTTAATTTTTTCCATGCCGATGCGTCGGCTCTCCCACGTAAGAGATGGATCCGGAGAATAGTAAAATATTTCGCATTTCGCTACGCGCGCCGCGCCGTCTTCAAAGCGCCGCGCCGGCTAATTCGCATCCAGCCAATTGTCCTGGACCCACACTCTTCGTGTGAGTGCCACGCACAACAATGAAGTGGCCACCAAACAGCATCAACATATCAAGGGCGCACAATGCGCTACAAGTGACTGAGAATGGGGCGCACAACAAATTGAGCATCGAAAATGTCATCTCTGAACAGGACGTCCCAAAAAAAAAAACACACACACACACACATACACCAGGCACCCACAGCACCACATTTTTTTTTGCCTGTGCGGCTGCGCATGTAGGTGGTCGGCGAAGACCAAACGAGCATGCGGCGGCAGCGCAAAGGCGACAAACGCACCGCTTTCAATGCGGGGGCCCGATCGGCATCGAAATGGGTTTGTCGAACGTTTGTGCGGCTGTCGACTTACTACAATGATGATGACTTACGCACGCCATTTAACGAACGAAACGACGCGAAATGAGCCACAGACGAAGAGGCCCGCCACAGGACGATCAACGCGAAGGAAGGAGACGCGTATCTTCCGGCCCAAAGATCGTCGTCGAAACCTCGATCCTCGAACCTTCGAGACATCGAGACGCAACGAAAGAAAGTTCGATCACACCACACGTCGGAGGCTCGGAGGGAAGAGCCACCTCGACGGACACGGGTTGAAGTTGGAAGACGCACCGCGGAAACGTTTTGCCTTTGCGTCAGCGCCCATTGTTGGGATTGTCGCATTGCTTGTAAACAATTTGCGTCAATGCGGTAAACACGCCGCCCTCATTGTGCGCGACAATGCGCGCGCCGCGATAACAACGTGCCGACGAATTGTTCCATTGTCCTTTCGGCGAGAGAAGTTGGAAATCAAACACGCCGCCAAACATGCTACGAAATCAAAGTCAAACCGAAAACTGCAACTCCAACTAGAACTCCAACTAAGCGTATAGAACCTAGATACTCTAGAAACTCGACGTCTTCCGCTTTGCGCTTGGATCAAAGCAGCTCTGAGCTTGGGCGAAAATTGTTGTTAAATCCACATATTAACACACATAGCGTTTCGCGTTTCAAGCGACGAAAACACATAAAATACTAATAATATCGACCCATTCAAGGGAGCGGTTGAAGAAGTATGAAGACCTGACGGCGAAGTGTGAGGATTGGGGGGCTTACGAGGCCGGTGCCGTTCGGAGAAATATCAAAGAAGCGTGACGCTAAATTGATGGACAAGAATTGAATTTCAAAAAGAAACTGGAGCAAACGCCGCACGCCGCACTGAATCCCATGCCTTGGAGGCTCTTGTTTTGTCGCGAGCGGGACGTATTTCGTGCGCGGAGACAAATGTGCGGTTTATTGGTAAATTTTGCCCGTTTTAACGCCTTGAATGTTGTGTCGGGGGGAGACGCCCTCGTTAAGGCGCATTCGCTTTGGTGTTTTGTGTTGTTTCACATAGCCTTGCGGGCGTGTTCAGAAATTACGTCGAAAAAAATGATTCAGCCATGAAGCGCTTAAGTCAACAACAATCTGCAATCCCGAGATTTACCATTTGGCAAATGGTCAAAGCGATTTTGGGGGCAATGCAGCAGAGTGTAGTTTAATTAAACATTCAATATTGAATAAGCTTACCTATTAATTATGCTGTCATTGTTTTAATGTTGTTTTCTTTTATTCGAATGCTTGAATGCTTGAATGCAACGCGAAGCTTGCTGGTTGGCGGATTGCCGTTTTAAAATGGCTGTTGGCCTGTTGTGTTTGTGCGAACTGGGAATTTGAGGTAAGTACTCGCAATTTAAACTCCAACTTTGTTCCCTCTTCACTTTTAACGATTTAATGCTCGTCATGCAAAACGAATGTTAACCATATATCTATGTAAAACGCGCGGTTGTGAATAGGCTCGCAGATTAGATTGTCTAGTCACAATGCGCCCGGCGATTTACAATAAGCAATTATACAATTTATTTATTCATGTAGGCGCCTTTTACTTTTAGAACTACAACATACATACAGTGCTTTTCATTTAGCCTCGCACATAGGCCAATGCGTTGAAGCTGCACGCCTTTGTATACCAAAGTAAATGTGTCAGGTTTGATAGCAAACGCGTATACGCGGAACAGAAAAAGCAAAACTAAAAAAACAGATTCGGTGATTGCTCCCAAACCACTGGAGCGATTTGAATTTTCTCTTCGGATTCTTATTACTAAAAATAATCCGCCTCGTAATCTGCTTTTGTGTGGCCGCCAGAGGGCGCCGTTCGTCCCCGCCAGTTTATTCCCGTTTAATCCGGTACGATGTTCCCGAGACGAAAATTTCAACCCAATAGCTTTTCGCGTTTCCGTACACTGGGCGAAGAAGTAAAATTCACAATGTTGGAAATTGGGAAATATCGGAAACGCGAAAAGCTGTAGGATTGATATTTTTTGACGGGTTTTACCGTCATATGCGTTTCCCTCGGGAACCTAGTTCTCTGGTGGCCACACAAAAACAGTTTACAAAGCGGATTATTTTTAGCAACAAGAATCCGAAGAGAAAATTCAAATCGCCAGAGTGGTTTGGGAGCAATCACCGAATCTGTTTTTTAAGTTTTACTTTTTCCACGCGTTTGTTATCGGACTTGTTACATAGGCCTGTAGTTTCATTTGGGCAACGCATTGGCAAATGTTTGAGGATAAATGAAAAGCACTGTATATACCTACTATATGGGCGACGCAACTCATTTCAAGTCTCGAGTCTCAAGTCTCCCAAGCACCGCGCCACCACCCGTAAAGTCATGGCCGCATGGCTGGAAATTTACGCACATTTTTCACCTCAACTCGAATCTCGGACTGCCTGTGTTCTGTGTTCACTGCGTTGAATGTTCAGTCGTTTCAGTGTTCAGCGTCGCGCACGAAGTCCACCAACCAACCGCGAAACAATGGAACTCATGCCGAGTGTGTTGCGGGGCGCAGGCAATGACCAAAAACCACAAAACGCAGGCAGTTAATAGATGTGTGAGAGTGGCTAATAATCTGTCTCATTAACATATATGACGGCGACCCCGTTCCCTTTTCGGCATCGCCCGCTCGCTTATTTCTTATTTCCTCCTTCGGCGCGGCTTCGAAGGCGTGTGAAACGAAACACCCAGGCAAAAGGCAGCGCGCCGCGCCGCCGAAAAGTCTTCGGGGCCCAAAGACTGTTGCCGCTGTGTCTGGCGCGGCGGCACAACAAATCGTTATGGGCCCAAATGAGTGTGCAAGGCGCAAAGTCGAAATGTAGATTTGTAGAATGGTAGAATGAAGACGAATCCTCTCGGAGGTCGAAACCTCTCGTGGACTTGGAGTCACGTTTGCGTAACGACGTGATGTGATAACGTTATATAGCTAAAGGTGCAGGTGCAGCAATCTGCTGGATTGATTTTCGCGCTGGCCTCCTGAGAATGGTTACGATTATGACGTTATTTGCTCGTTGCCCGCCTATTTGTCAGGTCGCACTTCGCGCTGTAATAGAAATTCAATAAAGTCAGGGAGTCGAGTCGAGGGCCGAAATAGGCCAACGTGCCGTCGCCCTGGATGACATTTACACCCAGCAGCCACCAGCTAAACACTTGATTTAATCGTTATTAATTTGGCAAACTTTACGTCCTTTACGGCAAATGAAATCAAACACCCAGACATTATGGCAATTTAATATTAAGCGCGGCAGCGTGATATAAAGCATCGCCAGTATCAGTTTTCGATCAAAGCAGAAACAGAGCGAAGTTATCACGCCGTATCACGAATTGCAGATGGTAGTAGTGGCTATTATGGTGGAGGCCGCAGCGGCGCACAAAAACAAACACTTTTTCCCCAGACCCCAGGCCCCAGCCGGCACCGGCAGCGCGTTTAATGATACGCTGCCTTAATTTATGTTGCCTCTCGATTATTGTTGCGAAGAGCTGTGTATAATATGTCAACTGTCATGCGGTTTGGCTTTAACCGCCAAGAGATCTCGAAAAAAGGAGCACCACACCGATGCGGCTGGACGAAATGGTGAAATTATTAATAAGTTTGATGGGTGTCAAGGTGTCGCATCAAAGCGTGGTTATCTCCGATCGGGGCCGCCTCGCTGCGGCGGGGCTGTGAGCATGAGGCACTTATGTCGACTTACCGGGACGTCGTCTTCTTCGGCGGCGCGCCGTGTGTGCCGGTGCGCTCGGCGGCGGCTTGGTGTCTCCTTTGGTGTTTTGTTTAATATTCATTTACACATTTCGTGCGGCGCGCATGCCGATCAACGTCGCCACAGCGCTTTGAATCCATCCTCCAGCCATCCAACTTCCTCACCAAGTCACCACGCATTATTATCATTAGGCGCTGGCTGCGGATTTACATAACGCAACACCTCTCTCAAAGCGGTGTGCGTGCTGCTCGCGCGGTTCCTACTTTATCTCTACGAGTCTCAGCTCACTTACGCTCGTAATTAGACAGATTAATTATTATGCCAATTACGAATTATAAATGAATGTTTAATCAACAAAGCAATTATGTTCCATCGTGCATAACATGCATTAAATATGTAAATTTGCTTAATGCGACCGTGAATTGATGATTGATTTGACAATGGTGCAAACATAAATGAGTTACACGCTTTATTGCGATGATTAATTGAAAACTATTGATTTTTCGGATCTGGAGCTGAGGCTGATTAATTTCACTTTTTACTTTATTACTTCTTATATGGCCCACACAGAGAATGAGGCAAATTCAAATTTTCAAAATGTTTATCTTACTTCTGCGCAAATCGAGTGACAAACATGCACAAGCAAAAGTTGTAGTCAAGGTTTTCAACATTTATATATTAAATGTATTAATCGATCCAAATCTTGCCTTTTGAACGGCGACGCAGAATTTGATAATTGATTTTTAACAATCTTTCATAATTAAATAATGGACTTATTAAAAACCCTTCAATGCTCCGAACACGACTCTATGCAACATAACCTAGGCCAAGACAATATCAACCACTGCTAAATCTAATGTTAATCCTTGACTTTTATGGGCAGATGTTGCATATGCTAATGTATTTGGCAATTGTCGTCTGGTGCATTTTAGTTCTCGTTTGAAAAACGAAATCGTGACTGGTGTGATAGGAACGCATCCATTGTATATTGTTGGCCCTTTGAATTGCTTACATTTTAGTAAAAGCTAAAACGGAAATTGGTAACAGTTGCACTTAATTTCGCTTATCTTCCTTTGCACTTCTTTTGCAAAACTATTTCTGCTATTGCTGCACTGATTTTGTGAGTTTTCTTTCGATTTGAGAGATTGCGTTTTGTAAACTAACACAATACAATACAAAAATTAACAAGCACAAAACCTCACGGTACATGTAATTCATATGCGACCGAAAATCCTTCATAATTCCCCAAATTATACTGCAAAAGTTGAATACCATGGCTATTGTAGTTTTTGCGTGATGATGAGTCAAAGATTTGCTTTTTGGACCATATAAAGAGCTTCGCTCGCTCCGGTCGCTATTACGCTCAATTATTTGAAAATCCCGCGTTGTTTAAAATTCATCTTCTGAAATGAAACTTACATTTTTTTTTGAAAATTCAAATTTGAAAATTATGAAACTATATGATAAATTTCATTGAAATCCAGATCACTATTAACAACCCTTTTTCTATGACCACCCGTAAAATAGGTATACTTTGCGCAAAAACTACCACATAACAGCAGTAGTATTGTAATGACCTCATCCAAAGTCCTGGTATTCAATTGTTTTGAAAACATCCGGAAAGGCTGACAAACCTCGTAATCAAAATCATGGGCGATTCCAATTCAAATGTGGGTTACTCCAGAACTACCACTACACATAACTAATACATCTCATAGAAGATTTCCAACGAAGATTCTTGAGATATCCAACTGGTTAACAAACTTTTTGGTGTTTCATCAGTTGAGAACATCCCAGCGCCCTAGATCTGGCATCTGTGGTACATTTCGTCAATTTCCTTATCCCATTTGCAGCAGTTAGTTTGTGCGCGTGCGGACATGCGATCCCGAAAACAAATTAGTAACAAACTATTACGGGCACTACGGACATGGAAAGTTTAGCCAGCTGCGTGCACATCGCGTCGCAATCTGCGAACATCGGCAAGTTATTCAAATGAGGTACGCGAAGAAGCTTAATTAATGCCAGTGCGGCCCACAGCTTTATCCTCCGGTTGATTATCTATTCCATAAATTGCGGCAACTTAATTCCAAGCCGGGTAGCCCACCGCCGCCAAGTTGATCGCCGCGGCGAACAATGCCCGTGTTTGCCGTGCGCTCAGCTGGTTAATAGTTCGCTAATTATTGTTAACTAATGTGCCAAGCGCTAAACTATTCGGCGCAACGTGACAAATCCGCGGCGAGCAGTTCGCACGGATTTATCGGGCCGTTGTCAGGGCCCCGTGATGGTTGGAAAAACGTTCGCAATATATAAGCTGCTGAGAAGCAGAATAATGAGCACAGGTGTAAACTGCACGCGCCAAACTGTTTGGATAGGTTTATATCTTTATCGCGAAATGCGCAAATGCGGCGATTGGTGAAGCACGTGCGCGTGTGGGTTTGTTTGCACACAGGACAGGAAAAAGCGTTCGCGCTGACAATTTTTCTTTCGTAGATCCACACTTCCACACGAAATGAAACAAAACGAAATTAAATTTAAAGAATTTCCATGACGCGTGCAATAATAGAAATTTAACTCGACGAATAACATTGAATACACCACGGACGACGCCCGAGAGCTCTCCGGGCCTATTATGGCGATGAGATGAGTTTTACGACAGCAGGATTCTTCGCGTCTCGAAACGTTCGAAGCGCGCCCGTCGGCGTTATCCTTCGGCCCGATGTATTAACGTCTTTATTACAACAATGCGCGGCGCGGGCATTTTATTGTGCCTTTCCGTTTCTTTGGCCAAATCCGGGGCCTTTGCTTAATCAAAATTGAGAACGTATACTTATGTTTACGCAAAGCTTCATTTCCCAGCGCCCATTATCCGACAGCACGACAGGCACAGCAAAGTTGAAGTTAAGAAGATCAACAGTTCGGCGCGGATATTGCTAAAATTATGTAAGTCGGGCTTGCTGGATCTGGATCATCATCCTTCATCCATCAAACATACAGCGATGTCAGCAAACATTATGTCTCAAAACACTGCGGGGATTTCTAACCTCGCAAACATTTTGAGGAAGGTTGTGGAAATTTCTAGTTAGAAACATTTATCAAATGCATTGAGCGTTTTGACACCATTTGGCGCGCTCCGGGAAAAAATGGACATGAGCGAAATGGATGATAATGCGGACGAATTAATTACCTCCGAGTATGCCGTCAATGGTGTAGTCCTTCTTGCCGTCGGGATCGTCCCTCCGCGTGCCGGTCCGCAGCAGTCGGCTGATCGAAGATACGCTCGGCGGGTCCTGGACGCCTTCCTGTGCTCCGCGTGCGACATGCAAAAAAACGAAGAAGATACCAAGTGAGCACACTTACATACATGTCAATACATTTGCATGCGCACACACAAAGCGCGGGGTTCGAAATTCGATTGCGCCCCCGCCGCCCCCAGCCGTCGGACGGCACTCGGCGTTTACCGCATATTCGAGCCGAGCAGCACTTTCCTCCGTCATCCTGGTGCTTTTATGCATGCACCGACTTGAAAGACATCTTCGTGTAGCACTTGTTCATGGCGTCAAGACGAAATTGGATTAGGCCTGGATACATGCATGCAAAAATGGAAATACAGTGCTTTTCATTTATCCTCGAACCGTCGTATTGCCCATATGAAACTGCAGGCCCATGTTCCATAGTATATGTAACAAGTCTTATAGCGAACGCGAGGAACTGAAAAAGCAAAATTCAAAAAATAGATTCGGTGATTACTCCCAAACCACTGGGAGATTTGAATTTTCTCTTCGGATTCTTGGTCCTATAAATAATCCGCCTCGGAAATTCTTTTTCCACGGCCGCCAGATGACGCCGTTCACCCCCGCCAGTTTATTCCCGTTTTTCCCGAAGAATGTTCCCGAGGGAAATGCAGAGATAACGGTAAAACCCGTCAAAAAGTATGCTCTATCATTATGGAAATTTTCAACCCTATAGCTTTTTGCGTTTCCGAAATATCCTAATTTCCAACATTGTCAACTTTACTTTTTCGCCCAGTGTACGGAAACGCGAAAAGGTATAGGGTTGAAAATTTCGACAATGATAGAGCATACTTTTTGACGGGTTTTGCCATCATATGCGTTTCCCTCGGGAACTTCGTTCGGGAGAAAACGGGAATAAACTGGTAGGGGTGAACGGCGCCCTCTTGCGACTGCGCAAAAACATTTTACGAAGCGGATTATTTTTAGCAACAAAAAACCGAAGAGAAAATTCAAATCGTCCTAGCGGTTTTGGAGTAATCACTTAATCTGTATTTTGAATTTTGCTTTTTATGCTCCGCATACGTGTGTACCCGCGTTCACTAACGTAACATTTACTTTGGAAATTGGAACATAGACCTGCAGTTTCATATGGGCAATGCATTGGCCCATGTTAGAGGATAAATGAAAAGCACTGTATATTGAAAATCGATAGGGGTGGAAATTGCGTCCATAAAGCAAGACTGCAAGACTCCCGGGCCGGAAAATAGAAAAATAAACGCCGCCGCCTGCCGTTCGGCCGGGGAGTGGATTTGAATAATAATAACCAGCGCCCAAGCGCACTCTCTGATATTGACGCACAACGCAGTGCATAAATATTAGAGCGATACTGTTTTTCGGATCGTTGGAACATTTTCCGCCAGCACAAGACGGTGTAAATTGTATCTAATCGCAATGGTAAGGCATCGAGGAATTTCTTCATTTAACATTTGCGACGCGTGCAGGCGGCACGAGGTTCGGAGCATAATCGAATATGCATGCGGCTGTTTTGAAACCTCGCTCCGCAGCGCCCAACGCGAGATAATTATACCTCGCGTAATTGTAGTTCGACGCTCTTAATACTATATGTCGTGCAATACTCCTCAGGCGATGTATATGTTACCGTTAAATCATGGAAGGCTGTTATTCTATGAAATAACTGGCTTCCGTAGTTAAAGTATAAAATAGAAATTCTATTCTATGCATTAACTATAGTTATTCTGTATAATACCTTGTTATTCTGTAAACTCACTAAGCTGCTCAAGATAAAGTGTAAAATAGTATAGTAAAAACATAACCAGGGGGT
>JARJDQ010005916.1:0-19174 GCA_030264215.1 Geostiba sp. GC000077 | reverse complement strand
TGCTCAAAATGCGAATTTTAAAACTTGGACTTGGAACGAACATATGTTGGCAATGGCGATTTTGTGATTTATTTAGCCGTGTTGTCCCTGGATTTTTACTTTTTGATTGGTTTTGTTGATTTTCCTTTGGTGCGTGGTGAATGCAACGCGAGGGTTGAGACTTGAGACTTGACTTGGGGCGTTGCTGCTTTATTTGTCGCGCTGTGGGCGCAAAGAGAGTGTAGGTGAGCAGAGAATGCCACAAAGCGAAGATAAAATATCGCGACGCGCGGATTCGCTTCGTTCGCGGAATGATACGCAACGAGCGCACAGCAATACACAATGCGTAATTTATGGCGTTTTGCCGGAGTGCAGCGCCAAACAAGCCAACACCGCACAAAGATGCGCGGTAAACATTTCGCAAGTACCTGCTGGAGCGGGAGAGTATCTCTAATAATAGATCGCTTCTAATGATTAATATATTTTGTTTATTTTCTCTCATGACACTCCTGACACGAAGCCATCTGCATCAGACAATTATTACACAAACACCACTTATCCTTTGGATTCGTACAGAGTATATGTGTATGATTCAATAGACATTTCGCTTATTTAAATTTCGAATCCTTGGGTCGCCGTTAATAACTTTGTTTTGTTTAATGATCTGCCCAAATATAACTTTTCATAATGTGTTGAATGTGAGTCATGTATCAGACTAGGCCAGGGCGTAACGTGGTCATGGAAAGTCTTCATTCTAAACGCCATCGCCACACTCTTTGAGTAAGTATTATACTGGGTGGACCAAAATTGGCGGAAAAACGCAAAGTAACTTTTTAGTTTATGTTAAAAGGAAACGATAACCTTAATACCTACATGCTAAGAAAGTCTTTGTTTAGCCCCACAAGGTCCTTAAATTTTGAATTTTAGGTTACAAACTTGCATAATATCAAAAATCTTTTTCGTTGCACAGCAGCTGCTTTTACAACAGAATTTGACTTTGACAATAGAATTTTGTTATTATGCATATGTGTAACCTAAAAATTCAAAATTTAAGGACCTCGTGAGGACCAGAATTTTGATATTAGGATTATTGTTTTCTTTTGACATAAACTACAAACCTGCCATTTTTTCGCCAATTTTTGTCCACCCTGTATATAGACAATGTGATATTCTAGAACTGCGGCGTGAATGTCGCGTGTGGGCATGCGATTTTAAGGTAAAAGCAAGCTCACACACATCGCTATTTTTATTATTGTGTCGGCATAAATTATGATCTCTGCGCAGATCTGGTGGTCACGGCATGTGCCGCCATCTTGCCGCGTCACGGACACCATCTTGACAGTATATGTTGTAATGCCGTAACCGTAACGCCAAACACGAATTATCATGCGGATCTGTGATCTGAGGTGGTAATGTGGTGGAATCGCATGCGCGTCTGCACGACAAGGACGATCTCTTTTGTCTTTGCATTAACAACGGATGTTGCATATAAATAATAAATAATAGCGACTGTAGCAGTGGCAGCGCATGCAGATTTTTGGAATTTAAGTAGCATGCAAATGAGTGAAGTCAGCAGGAAAGGCAGAACAAAGGCGATGCAAATTAATCGCAAAACCGGATAAGCCATACACTTCATTATTGGGCGAACGGAAGGTCGACTCTCGACTCAAGACTCAAATAACACTTTTGGAAATGAATTGGTGTAAAGTCCAAGATTGTTACAATGCGGGCGAACAAATTTTGAGTGCATTCCAGTTGATTATCATTGGTAGTGTTTTCAGGCAGCAATTAGAACGTGTTGGAAAATGCTCGCATCCGTGCGCCCCGTCGGCGTAATGACTCAATTAAGGTGCACTTCTCGACACCGCGCATCATCTCATCGCACACTCCGACCCAACGAATCGAATCGTTTCATTTGGAATCGTCCTGGAAATCATCCGAGAAGCGCACCAGGCACCGCTTCCTCATAATCTTACCATCTTGAGCGACGCGAGTAGGTTGTTACTTCTTGCACGCATGTGCCCAGCATATTATATAAATACGAGGCGTAAATACCGAAATAAATATACGATGGATTCGAGGCGCTTAACACTGGTCACTGCTCATTGCTGAGGTAACCGATAACTGTGGTGCGTGGTGCATTGGTGCATATTTAGAGATAGATGCTAAGATTTGAGAGTTTCAAGATATGAGATCATCGGATGTTATATGTTAGGTCTGTTAGGAGGTTGGAGTGGACTCAGCAGGCACCATTGATATATAGAGTTGTTGGAAAGCCGTAAAAGGTCGAAATAGGTATAAAAAATTTATATTCGTTTTAATGAAGTCGTTAGAAGTGCTTCTGCAGCATCATATCGATGATGGTGATGAGGAGGAGATGAATATGTTCCTCGAAAGTTACGACCTTACAAACTCATTGATTATTTATACTTGTTCAGTAGTTATATTTAATTAGTATATTAGGACACATTGTATAATGTTGTATTTTCGAAGAATTCCTTCATCCTTCTTCCTTTCCTCCATTCGTGTTGGCTATATGATTTGCAGAATTGAGTGCACTGGACAATTGTAATTAAATTCAAATGCAACAACAGAGATTCCAATGGTGCGCCTCCCTACAATACTCTTCCTTCAACAATTATACTACACGATGCGGAGAGTGCCGAGAGGAAAATGATGAAAATAATTTCTAATCCGACAGGGTATGAATTGTTAATGATGCCCAAAGGTGCAGTTTACTAATTCTTATAATAATTACGTACGTCGGTCCTTTCGTTGCTCATCCACCGGCGACCAGGGCATCGGGCTGAGGAGAATCTAATGGATAAGACGGGACTTGTTATTCGCGCGCAGGTCCACTCGCCGATACAAGGGCTTTAAATAAATTTCCATCTTAATCCAGAATTGATTAGCGCATTCCGACGCCCGCTTATTTACGACCGGCGTAAAGTTCAGGAAATTCCATCCGATGCTTTTGCCTACTCAATGTGTCATTTATGTTTGAATAAGTGTTGGCTGCAGTTGCTGCGCCGAAGTGGTGCACCTTGTATGCATGTCTGATGCCAGTTTGATTGCATCACGATGAGGTACGGCGAGCGCGCGAATAACGATGGAATGAAAATGGATGTTTAAGTGAACAATCATCGCGCACTGGGTGATAATGACGATGTTGCGCCGCGCCGGGCGTGGGTGCGCGCTTCGGTAACGAACTGGAATAGAGTCTATAGACCGACAGTCGAAACTGGCTGACCCCCGCCGACGCCATGTTGGGAAGCTCCCAGCCGGGAAAATTGCCAGCGCAAGGCACTTTTCAGCGCTCCCAGCAATAAGAGCTGTGTCGGTGTAATGTTTGTGTTATTATGCACATTTTTCAGCCGGCGGAGGAGCAACAACAGAAACAACAAGGTTGTGTTGCCAGTTACAAACGCTGATGGTATCCCTCCTGTAGTCAGATTGTTGGACTGAATTACATTTAATAACAGTGATCGCTGGACGTGATTTCAATTTTAATTGCGCCTTCTTCCATCCTTCCAACGCTCTGCCATCGCTATCGTTCGGCGGCTTCCATGCGAAATAACTTTATATAAAATTGCGCGCCACGCTTGCAGATGGCTCAACGGTCTCAACACTGCAGTCGGCGCAGCGCCAACTCTGCTGGGTCTGTTGTCTGGACGATTCCTCAGATATGCAAATCTGTCATGCGTATTTTACTATCCTGCCAATTATATAATGGATTGCCATTGGTAACGCAAACGCGAAGGCACACTCAAACTCAACCACAATCACTCTCTAACTCAACACACTCAGCTTAACCTCAAGATGGTATCACTATAGCCACTAGAGGTAATACCTTTCCTAGAGGCAGGCACTCACTGCCTGCGCGCAGTATCACTACAAAAAAAATCAATGTCCTCCATGATGAAGTGCGAATAGTTGCCCAGAGTGAAGGATATACTGCGCGAATGGTCGTTTGAGCGTGTCGATAAAACGTAGGTGTTATGATTACATAAATTACGATATTAATATCGGTCTGGAAGGACGGGATTATACGACTTCCTGGTTGATGGTGCGCGCGCATTCCTTTCCAGGTTTGATGCGCCACGCAAGTCATGCGAACTGCATCCCTTCTCCTCACTCCTGATTTGCAAAAAACGTGCAGCGAGAATCGGATTTCGTTTCGAATCGTTAAATAAAGTGGAAATCTAACTATGATGCCCGATCGAGCGAAGGACTTCTCTTATTATCGATTAATTAGCCTCGAGACGAGTGATTACACGGATAAGAACGAGATACGCCATCCGTTGCCATGATGCTAAATCCTCCACTTCGCATGGATTATATTACTATACTAGATTTAATAGAGAAATAACTTGCAAATGAAGTTAAGGAGCAATCGAGTGCATCGAGGACTTTCTTCCTTTTTCCAGTATTCAGTGTCATTTGATTACGGATCATGATCATTAATATTTGCGTAAACATTTAATTAGCAATCCAAAAACCACCAAGTTTGAAAATCAGAAGTTCTATCGGAAGCAAGTTAAATTTTATTTTTGGAAATCTGTGTGCTTCTTAAGGGAATCCTACTCTTGATGATGAACTCAAACTTCGAGTATCACAGCAATCTGTTTTAAGTAAGTAAAATTTTATTTTTAGAAATCAGTGTCATTTTTAAGGGAATCCTATTCTAACTGGTGACCATTTCAGGTGTGAATTTTGGGAAAATAGTGGGAAGAATATTTCAGGACCCAAGGAGTCTTGGGAGTTCACAGCAATCTGTTTTATGTGCTGTTTGAAGTAAGTAAAATTTTATTTTTAGAAATCAGTGTCCTTTTTAAGGAAATCCTATTCTTGATGATGACCATTTCAGGAGTGAGTTTTCAGAAACCGGTGGGAAGCATATTTCAGGGCTCCCCAAGAGCTCAACATTTAAGAATCACAGCAATCTGTACTGTTTGAAGCAATTAAAATTTTATTTTTTGAAATCAGTGTCCTTTTTAGGGGAATCCTATTCTATATGGTGACTATTTCAGGTGAGAATTTTGGGAAACCAGTGGAAAGTACAGGGCTTCTCAAGGGCTCAAAATTTGAGAATTACTGCTATCTGTTTTAAGTGCTGTTTGAAGCAAGAAGGATTTTATTTTTGGAAATCTGTGTCCCTTTTAAGGGAATCCTATTCTTGATGATGACCATTTCAGGAGTGAGTTTTGGGAAACCAGTGGAAAGTACAGGGCTCCCAAAGGGCTCAAAATTTGAGAACCATTATTAAAAGTAAAATTTTATAATTGAAAATCAATGTACTTTTTAAGGGAATCGTATTCGTGATGGAGACTATTTCAGATGTGAGTTTTGGGAAACCAGTGGGAAGCATATTTCAGGGCTCCCCAAGAGCTCAAAATTTGGGATTCACATCAATCTGTTTTAAGTGCTCTTTACTGAAGAACCATTTTTTTTTGGAAATCAATGCCTTTTGCAAGGGTATTCTTAATGGTGACCATTTCAGGACCTCACACCTGGCAAACCAATATTTGATGTTTAGAGCCCTAAAGGGTAGTAGTAAGTAAATAGTTCTTGCGTCAGCGATCACACGCGACAAGAGCTACAAGAATGTAATAGTTGCAGTTTTCGACACAAGGTGGCACCTGTAGTTGTGCAATGTACTATTTAATCGTTGCCCTGCACATTTTCTCATTACCAGGTCTTCGGCACTGGCAGTCGATAAATAGAGAAGCTCAAATGCGCGCATCGCCACAATGTAATATCGATTGTAAAAGCGGATAATAAATAAATATTTCAAAAGCTCTGCCTGCGAATTCAAGCGTGTATAATTAATCAACGTGAAAAGCAGATTTGAAATCAATCCATCTCGGCGTGGCGCGCGCTCGCGGACGCGAAGACCCAGCGAGATGAATGCGCATCGAACGTCGACGCGTTTTTACTTTTTACCAATCAGCGCGTTTTCTTACTGCGTACTTCTGCTCGGATGCGCACATTCGCATCCTTCCATCACGATGATTTCCTTGCGCGGACCATGCAACGTGCAATTTCAGTCCGATTCCAATTCGCCAACAAATATTAGATTATCGACCTGATTTTAGATAAATCTACAACGCCGTGGGTGCCACCGCGTTCGCGGAAAAACAACCACGGCGCGCATCACCGTTCCGGGAGGGCGGGGAGGGCGCGGGCGCGGATGGTCAGCGTTACGCGCGAAGTACCAGAGGCGCCCGGGCAGCGCAGATAAAACACAAACAAAATACTCGTAATAATAACGATAGAGGCGCACAAAAAGAAAAACTACACAAAGCGTAAGACAAGAGAAGCGGTTCAGTGCGCTCCAAGGACATTCAAGGACGCTGAGAGCGCGAGATGCGCGCGCCGGCGCGCTTTGCGAACGTTCTGCGAACCTGGCGCGCTCTCCGCTCTTGGCCTTAAGCACCACGCAGAACTGCTACTTCATCTTTGCCTCTGCCACAATCTCATTCGACCAGAACATCATCGCAAACATCATGAGCACAATTCGTGTATTTTAATCACTCGGTGAGATAAAACCCAATGCACTGCGTAAACTGGCGACTGGGCGACTATTTAGAAAATAGCGCCTAAGTGCCTGGGCATCCTGTGGATGCCTATTTGCAAGCACAGATGTTTTGCTACGCTCTTGCCTTTGCTGTGCACGCTCAATAATCACGATTTATCGACAATATGTAAAGCCAATTCCATTCGTCCGTTGACATGAACCACCATGAACGCATGAACCAATAACTACATACAGCGTACATCCGTACATATCAGCCAACCCAAGATGACAGTCAAGATGACAGTCGTCAACTTTTCCTTAGCCCCTGAAGTTGGCTTGTCCTTAAATTTTATTTATTACTATGACTTCAATGTGAACACACTGTATACTTGGATTCATTTCCAATGAATCTGCATTTGCACGTGTTCGAAGCGTCCAAAGTTATTAACCAGGAGCTTAATTAATATTCGATATAACGTTACAGGTTTTCGCTACCGTGGAAAAGACGACATAAAACAGGCGCACACCGACGAAAGTTCTTCTCGCGGCTACATCTCGCAAGATGTACGAGCGCAAGCACACAACGGCCACAATACGATCGTGCGCAACACACTCGAGATAACGGAAGACGTTAATGTCGCTACTTCTGGTAAGTAAACGTTTTTATATCCTCATCCACTCCTGCATGGCCTGGCGCAAGACAATGTTGACCATGCACATCCTCTTGACAAGGCATTCCATGTTGTAGTGGTTTGGCGATTATGCAAATCGCGTTGTGAGGCAGTGATAAATTAAGCGATCGTCTTTTCTTTTGTAATTTTCGTTACTTAATTATTTGTAGATTTTCTCCGACGATGGCGCTGGCATCCGTAATCTGCGGAATTAAGATCAAATTCCATATTCATGAAGTTTGCCCAGCCACCATTGGGCCCGTTGTGTGCCTGCACCCATGCTCTGTAATTTGCCGCAATTATTAACAACTGCAGTTACACGCGGCAGGCGCGCAATGCGCGCGTGTTACAATGTCGTCTTGCGGGGTTTGCAGCGAAAAAATGCGATTACCACGCACAGATGGCGTTCGTGCGCCGAGGCGCAGTCTTTTAATTCAAATGCAGCGATTAACGCGTTTAAAATTTGTGCGAATCTTTCACGCACTGTTAGTCATGTTCATGTCAAGCCATACACTTCATTACAGTATCCTCAAAAGTAAAAAAAAATGGATGAGAACCGTTTTCTAGATTTGTAATGCTATAAGTACAGAACGATTCGACAATATAATTCGCAATTAAGAAATTAAAGTTTTACTTCTCATTGTCTGTTGTTGTTGTTTTTTATTTACAACTTACAACTGAATAGTGAATACTCTAATAGTGAATCCTTGTTCTTGCATTCGCAATAAACTAAATTGGTGTTTCATGCTTCTTGTTTGTGAAACAATCGTTTCGGTTGTATGTTTTTTTTTTCTATTCCATTACAAGATGATTCCTATATTCATTCTTTAATGCTTTCGTCAGTTTAATTACGCTTTTAATATTGTACGTAATGTTAGTTGTCTCGCATTGTTATAGTGTATGAAATATGACATTAACCTTAGATTTAGATTTTTATTTTTATTATTAATTCCGAACGCAGATCATGGCGAGGAAGTAATAAATGGCGCTTGAAACGTGGAAAATGATGATTATCATTACAAGATACAAGATGCCAGCATGAACATTATACGCGCAATACATACATACCGTGATATAATACAAATAAAATAAGATAATAGCACCAATATAAAGTGTCTGACGTTATTCGAACGACGTATTATAGAGGATCATGAATGTCATAAACTTGACATAGAATTTTACGCATTAAAACTTTGCACTGAGTTTTAGTACATTTTAATGTGGAGTATTCCCATGGGAATATTAATGCTACAGTATTTTACAATATGCATAGTAAGTGATTTGCATTAATGTATGATGTGGGAATGAAGAATGCCAAAACATTTTTTGTAAATATATGTTTTACATTTGAATTTGAGCGAGGAGATTTAATTTTGATTATCGATAATAACTTGTTTGTTGTCACCGATCGTTCATCTAAAAAGCTTCTCTATTCTCCAAGGTCAGCTTCCTTGTTGGAGCTGGTGTCATTAATTACCATATTGATGATAATATGGCAATAATATTTATAGCTAATTACAAATATTCAAACGATCGCGAAACTTTCAGCGAAATTAAACACCGCCTAACTGTAACCCAACATATGTGAAGTAAATCATTTTGCGATGAAGTGAAAGGAAGCAAGGACGTGTAATTAATCCCAAATGGGAGCAATCCGGAGTGGCGCCCTAACGCACAAAGCAAGACTGCAAGGAATGGTAAGCAAATAACTTCCTTGTTGGAAAAATGTAATTGTCCATCGCTGGCGGGTATCAAATTCTGACTCCGGCTGAAACCATTTACCGGCGACGAGAGACGGCCAGGTTGTATTGGAAACGGTAATATTATGCATTATTGCGCGACGCGCCCGGAGGTAATGTGTGTTTTGGCGGATGCGCTCGAAAACGCGCAAAACGATCATCGGCTGCCATGCAAATGACGACAATTTTCGTCGGATGGAAAAACTAACTTTAGAAATGACCGTTCATCAACGCGATATTACTTCACATCTATTTTAAATTATGTCATATCATCGTGTGTTTATCTACGAACATCGCTCATCTACAAATACAATACTAGCAAATAAAAAACTAGCAATAAATAGTCATTTTCACCGTAAATACGTTGAAGTGCAAATGGCACGCAATTAAGTTTTTATTGCTAGGCAAATTAGTGGTACTGCTCAATGTAAGCACTCAAAGGTAATTTAATTTTAATTCAATAAATCATTAGGTAATTTGATGGCAAGTTTAAAAAAAATTGTGAAACAATACGAGCGATGATCTGCTGATTGTTGTGTAACAATTTTTTTAAAAGTAGATTGCGATGCAAAAATGCCACACGGTGATACATAGGCATACTTCAAAAAAGTTGTTCAGTTGTTCAATGAGTGTTGCAAGACATTGCAAAATGTACAACGCACATCCACACAACCAACGCTCGTGTTATGTAACTGCATCGAATTTGCATATAAAATGTAACGCTTTGATCCGAGTGATGCATTCTGACGCAGCATTTGAAGAAATTTGCATCAAATACGAAGACAACATTGCGCTCCTACGTTTTACAGCTCTTATTCAACACTCTCTCAAGTTCAACACCGCACGTACGAGATTATAGACTACACTATAGGCAACTTATTTAACATCTGGTGCGTTCTTCCCCACTTTTTCAACATCGATCGTGACTACTCTTTCTAAACCAGAAGCAAATTTCGATTAAACATAGATTAACACTAGTTTGGGTTACAGCCGACTTTTTATTTTATTTGATATGTACTTTCGGGTTTAGGATAAATTCATATGTATTCAAATAAGTTAAATATATTACTTCATAAAATGCAAAATCAATCAAAATAAACATGCGCATCAACATTGTGTAATCTAACAAAACATTGTAGTAACTCACTGGATAGAAATAAAAAAAATTATACGTTAGGATTTTGTCGAGGTATTTGGACTGAGCTTGCTTAAGTCAATGATGCTACCGTGCACCGCAGGCATTTCAACTTGTTTCGGTGGCACTGGTTTGATGGAGCCATCTTCATTGGCAACGCCGAGGCCAATGGTTGCGCCTATTTTTGCGGATGCTTGATTAAAAGTGTCACTCAGCTTCACCTGGACGACGTTGATACACATGGACATCAACGCCAACCCAAAAACAATGTAGACGATCGAGACGATCATGAAAAATGGATGTCTGGGCACGTAGTCGCCAAAACCAATGGTGGACATCGAAATGAAGACGAAATAGAAAGAAGCGAAGAAGTCCCAACCCTCCCAGATACCAAAGAGCACCGCACCTAAAAATATGTAAAGAACCAGCAGAAGGATAGCCACTGAAATGGGGAGATTAAATTCATCGTCGATTTCAAAGTTGGAGATGGCTGGAGTAGGTGGGGCCGTGGTACCCTCGATGCTCTCTTGTGGACTTGCAGCAGGTTGGGGTTGCATCATGTTGGGATCGTAAGCTGAAGGACGTCGGAACGTTGCGATTTCGTACATCATCTGAGCTCCTTTGAATATTTCCTGAGAGAAAAAAAGGAACCAATTGATTGATTTAGGTATTAATTGTATTACTGTACCTGAGCTTGAGTAGTTTTTCTCATCTTTCTGCAACTTCCAGTATAGTAAAGTCTTCGGACAAATGACCATACGAATTTGATACATCTCGTAAACATTTTGCCAAAGTCAGTCAAGATGATCAAGAAGAGTGGGATGCCAATCAAAGAATATACAATCGTTAACGCCTGTCCTGTTTTGGTAGTCGGGTATAAATGTCCATAACCTAGAATAAACAGCCAATTACATTGAATTGTGATCGTTTACATCTCATAATATTTCAAATTAGTTATTGTTAAACCATCTCATGTTAGTAGATCTTACCAATTGTGGTAACAACAGTTAAACAGTAAACAATTCCATTTAAGAAGCTCCATGACCTCTCCCCACTATAAGAATGTATTCCAGCCTCATGTGCAGTATGCAACTCCTCTTCGAACGTTCTTAATCTAGTCCTCGCTAAAGACTTCCACTCCTCTTCTCTAAGATTGTGACTCTTCATCCACAGCAATTCAATAAAGTCCCTCTTAACCCTCTTCACTCCACACTTGTAGAAGTTCTCAAAAGCTCCTTCAATGTACTTGAACACCATGCCACCCAGCCCGCAGAAGATCAACAGAATTACCATATGATTGATGCATTTCCTTCGCAATCTTCTGATTATATTGTACTCTTCATTCATATCCACTTTGTACTTCCGATATTCTCTAATTATCTGCCTGAACGAGTAGTATCGGAATATTTTGAAAGCATCAATAAACCTCATCTTGGTAACGTCTCCAACGTTCTTCACCTCGATTACTTTAGACGTTAGTGGATCCAGAACCTCAACGATTTTGTTACATTTTACAGTATCTTTCAGTTTGACCGGTTTCCTCTTATCGGCTTGCCTCTTCTCTTTGATTATGTCCTGAACGAGAACACGCTTTCGAACTGGGCGTTTGGGCTCAGTCTTCTCGGAAGTATGCGATTTGTCACTACCAGATGAATATCGCCTTTCTGATAGGGAACGAATTCGATCTTCTTGACGTTGACGGGTTGCTTTCTGGGCTCGTTTGAAGCTTTCCATGACTTCTTCTTGCGATAACTCCTTTGGTTGGGATTGGCTGCGTTTTTGATCGTCAGTCTTTTTGAATCTTCGGCGTCGCAACTCCTTTCCTTTTTCTTCAACAGAGCTTTTGGCTTTTTGGAATAGATTCTTGAGCTCTTGGGTATTGGTTGTTACAAAGTTGTCGAGTTTTTGTATTTGCTCCTCGAGTTGTCTTGGGAGACTAGAAGCCCGATCCTGATGACTATACTCGGATACGCTTTGAATGCTTTGTCTTTCTGAGGCAGAGGCATCTGCTGACCCTGAATCAGGACGTTTTGATTTTGAATCCGGTCGTTTTGTTTTGGGTCTTCGCAAAATTACCTCTGGAGGAGCTGGATGTTGGACCAAAAGAAGTTCAGACGAAGAACCCACCACCTCCTGTTTTGTAATTGATAGTTGAGTACCTTCATCGACCATCTCTACTTTCGGGACTGCTTCAACTTTTATCGGTGTTTCTGTGGCTTCCTCGTCGGCAAGGGGTTCTGCCAGTTTCTGTGGCATTCGTTTCTTGAGAACTTCCCCACTGACAGGATCCTTTTTCACCTCTGCGGTGTCCGCAGACTCTTCAGTCGATGTATCAGCCAGTTTCTGGGGCTGTCGTATAGTGAGCAATTCATGACCCTGTTTAGGTTTCTCTTCGACCACCTTCGTGGATTCATCTGCACCTGCATCCGGCTTTATATCTCTCTTAGAGTCGTTTTCGATTTTCGCACTAGTGCGTCGATCGGGAGTCCTCGGGCGCCGTCTGCCTTCGGCCTGCTCGTCGTCGTCGGTGGACGTCTCGTCGGCCGGGCGCTGTGCACGCATCGGCGTCTGCGAACGCGCCTTGTTCAGATCGTTGGTGCGCTTCCTCGTAATGGTGCGTCGCTTCTTCGCCACCGTCGCACTGTGCACTTGCTCCGGCGTCACCATCGCCACCAGCTTCTCCATGCTGGGGATTTTTCCCTCGATGCGGTCGCCATGTACGTCGCCGTGTCGTTCGCCATGCTCGACGTTCGATGTTGACGATGAATCCATGGTGTCGAGACTGAGTTATTTTTGGACGCTCCTTGCTGCCGGCCCAAAACACACGCATATCTTGCCTACCGTTTTAAAATTCTACGTAATACCAAACGACATTCACTCGGCTCCCTGTTCGTACCCAACTTTTAGTTCGGGACCCAATTTCTAGCTGTCACTATATGTTCTACCCAACCATCTTATAATAGTAGCTTCACACTACAACTCATAACTTTTACATACAATGTTCTATAGCAGAATCTAAGAATATTTATAAAAGATTGAAAAGATACACATTGAATCTTTGAAGCGTTACAATCGTAAACATGTCATTTCTTGGAATTCATAAAATTTCAACATATTTGAATCATTCACTCCTTATGTTGTGATTTTCTTTTGATTTTTTTGATCTTTTGATATTTCAGTATTGTTTATAATAACTGCTCGACCTCTTAATGTTCAATAAGTTAAAATGTGTCGTTGCTGGTGACTCTGCGTCGGTGGACGACGTGCCGAAAATAAATACTTTCGCTGCAGCGATTCATTTCTATGTTTCAAAGCGATTCACTCGAATCAACTCATATCGGACCGCCAGGCAAGAATACACTTAACTTATAAATACATCCCAATGCATATTAATACGCATCTTGGAGATTAACGCTCTTCGTCGCGCATGAAAATTCTCGAAATTTCAACGCGTCGCCTTTATCATCCACATGACTCACTTGGCTAGACATCGTATTGTCACACATTCTTATAATGGTTACGGTAAATAAACGCAGGTCAAGACATCCCTATAATTCTTTAGTTTGGGGATTAGTAATTAAATTGCAAGATGTGCCAGAAAAAAAATTAGTTCTACACCTACCTATTGTAGTGTAGATAGTACTGCAGTAAACTACAGCATTCCAAAATGTCCATATTTTCGGCCCATGATTCGACACGATGAGCTGATGATTTTTATACGCTTCTATGACATAGTCCTCGAACTCGTGCATTCTAGCAACGGCAGCTCCATGCCATTCCCCATCCGACTTCTCACGTGGTATGTAAATTGACAGGTTCCTCAGATCCTGTACGAGTTGTGTGCGTTTCGCTCTCATGTCTATTTCAACAATCTTCTCTTCATTTCGCCCTTAAAAAAAATGACGAGCATCTGAGTCAATTCTGCACTCAATGAAAATGTTTCATCTTTAATGGCCCACCATGCTTCCACGGATGCATTATGAGCCTATAAATATGGCGATTATTGTGTTAGACATTTGCTACAGCTGGAGGCACATAAATTGGCGACCTTCTAGCACTAGCAGCTCGGTACATCAAACCCATACCAAACAAAATGTTTATGTTAATTCTATGATTTTATGCACCACATGAAATCGCTGTAAAAGCTTGCGCGAAATGATTTTATTCACTTTGCAATTTGTTTTGATAATAAATTTTTAATGGCTGGCTTTACAGTTTACCGAGTGGTTAAGGTAACGATCCACGAAGTCACATTAAAGATGTTGTTAAATCAAGTGATGTTAATAGGAAAATTATTAATGTATGACAGATTATTAGATTTTAAAATTAAATTTATTTATGGCTTGAAATGCTGTCAATGTTCCTGTCTTCTTCGGCTATTTTTTGCAGTTTAATTTGTATAATGCCGAGCAGATTGATGTAATAAAAGTAAGCCGTAAAAACGCATTGCGTTTGATTGATGAAAGCTGAAATTCATTTATGTTTGAGTCAATGGATAGTCGTCACACAACATGGTGAGATATCAAATGTTCCTGTAAAAATATACTGTAGCTCTTGGATTTGATATCCTTATATGTGGAACACGATACAGTGAAGTTAGAATTCCCAAATTTAATTGGCGACTATTTTAAGCGATGAATTTTTCCAGAACCAGATTGATTAATGCTTTAAACTTAACTCTCAAATGTGAAGAAATCTACATTGACACATATGTTGTTAAATAAATCTCACACGTCCAACATCGTAAGATAAACGAGCATTTTAGCCTGAAGTTCGGATAATTTGTAGTTCGAAGTCGCTTTTACGGAATAGCGGCGAACAAACTCGAAAATAAATAGACCCTATTAATGAATACATTTGCTGGTCGCTCGCGCATGCAAAATACATTCGCATAATTGTAAAAGAGCGCACAGGTTAAAAATATAATCGGGAAAAAAGTCGCGTACTGAGCATGCCAGAAAAATTCACCCAAATGACGGCACTACATTATACGGACATCGGGCAGTATTATTTTTAATCAGTTGACGAATGCTAGTTATTACAACTTAGAAGGAACAATGCAACTCATTGTTTTGTTGATTTACACTTTGAAGAATTTTAAATGTAACATCACGTCTAGCTGCCAATTGAGGTTAATTTCAACTTGACATTACCACAGCACAGAAAACGACGTAGCAAGCGACACGCGATTGGTCATACCTTCAATATTTTGAAATATAATTGCTCCTCCAACTGTATAGCCAATGATGACTAGTGATAGGAAAATATGTGTGAACCATCGTTTGCTCCACGAGCTGAGTTTGTTGTACAACCAAAACGCTCCTTTTTCTCCAAAACCGAGACCAGATTTAGCGGTGGTTGTGGTAAAGTCTTTGATATCGTTGAACTGATTGAACATAAACTGCGACGCCTTGCGATGATACATATGGGGTGGTATCCGCTGATTGGGATTGCTGTTCATGCTGACGTTGCTATAGGCACTCGTCGGTTGATGGACACTCGGTTGCAGATAGGTGTCTGGTGATGGTATGTACAAAGTTGGTGGTGCCCATCCTAGCTGTTTCTTCTTCTTTAAGGGATGTTCACTAGGTGGTGTCGTTGGGGGTGATGGTGTTGTGTTTCGCGACATTTTGACACTGAATATTTTCCAATTACTGCTTTTCCATAAGTAGGGTAGTTGTTCTAACGAAACAGCTCTTATCACAGATTTCACTACATCATGTTGTAGCACAATTTTTCACATATTTATAGAATCAACACACACTGTGCACTATTGATTTCACTCTTGTTGAAATGCTCAGTTATCAATTAAGTCTGTTTGCCTGTTGCGGCTGTTTGATGTTGTTTTGGTGGAAGCTGACTACGTTGAGAGTCGCGAGACGCGAGTCGCATATTCGAAAATGCTCGGGAGTCGGGAGCAATGCGTCCAGACGCTCGGAACCGGGACGCCGACGTTGGCGCTGTCTCGTTTCAATCTTCGATGCCGGCGTCGCTTTCAACACGCGCGTTTTTCTCGTGCCACCGTCGGCGTCGCAGCATTTGCACCTACTCTTTTTGTGGACAATCATTGTTATTGTGGGCATGTGGGCATGTGGGCATAGTGGCGGTAAAAATGCGGTTATTTATACCCATGCGGTTGTCACATCTTACTAATCAACGAGGTGATTCTTTTCCTTCATGGGCAATGCACATGCAGTCGACCATAAACAGGAACAATGCGTATCAACGTAAACGAAAAATGTCCTAGCTCCTATAGTCTCCTAATTTTATAAATATTCTATGTTCAATTTTAACGAAGCGGACACTTTTTGAAATGTTGCCATATGCCATGGGAATTCTGTGGAACGTCTTTATTGCATGTCTGCTAAAAACTTTGCAATCAGGCTTTTTGCCTTGCGGTAAGGATGAAAGAAATCTTACTCATCTTCTAACTAGCGATATAAATAAAAGTATTACTTCGTGTCATAACAACAGTTGTGTGTCATTTGACTATACTGCTAGCTGCTGTAAAATAATTTCACGTTTTCGCGTTCTCGCTGGTGAACTGCGTATATTTTCGGCGTGATTTAGATTTTTTCATAAATTTTGTGGGTAGCATCCGCGACGGCATACAAGTAAATAAATTAAAATGACATTATTTTACCATTACTCGTTTTGTTATAATTTAGATTAATCAATATGTTGAATGTTATATTTTAACCAGATGGCTTGGGAATATTACCAGCAGTGATTGTAATGATTTTATGTTGTCGTTCATTTTATTATCATTGGCTCGTACCGAGTCATTTAAATGAGACAGAGACAATTTATTTTTAAGTGAATGATCATTTTAACTTTGTTCATAAATTCAGGGAAATGTGCCCTATTTTCAAGCTCGAAATATCCTCACACCTTTTGCTTCCTATTCATGTTGCAAGGATTTCAAATAATTTTCAAAATTATATGACCTCCTTAAAACACTTCTAAAATGATTAAAATCTTTAAAGAGTACCATTATTGCAATGCATTACACAAAAAATCACGATTTTTAATATATATGTACTTAAGAATAGTGTAAATCTTTAGGTTGTCGATGACTTATAGATTTCTAATTTGTGTTCCATTGCCTTCGCATTGTAGTGTAGAATATTTAATGAAGATGGCGCAGGTTACCTCACTTGCCGCGGAATCTGTACTCCATCCTGCAACTGCCTGCAAACTGTCCTGCAAACGCTGCAAACGCTGCAGCATTGGTGTATTAAATACTAATACACACGGATAGATGGCGCTACATACCTATTAACTTAATAAAATGCGAGTTCCCAAGTTATCGAAATAGGTTTATTTAAATTCGTTAAAAATATACAATAGATTCCAATAGTATGTATGGTTATTTTTTCTTTTTTCCTTTCTTATCCTTTTTACCTTTTTTATCCTTCTTACTCTTCCTGAACGTGTCGTCATCATCATTAGCTTCTTTGGCTTGAACCCAATTTTCAAAAATACTCATAAATAGATGCTCGCTGGCGGCGTCTGCTAATGGAAACAAGTAAACACGATTTTCCTCCAGCTTCTGCTTCTCCTCTTCCAATCGTTCTGCCTCTGCTCGGTTTCGTTCCAACTCGGCCTGCTCCTCCGGCGTCAGCTTCGGCTTGCCCTTCTTTTCCTTCTTGCCCTTCTGGTCTTTCTTGCTTTTCTTATCCAATTTGCTTTTCTTGTCTTTCTTGCCCTTCTTGCTGGACTTGCTCGACTTGCTCTTCCCGCTCTTTTTGCTCGTGGCACTTTTCGACGATTTCTTCGACTTTTTCGATTCCTTCGATTTGCTGCGCCTCTCCTTCTTGGGCTTCACCTCCTTCGGCCGCTTGAATTGAGTCTTCATCGCCTTAGGAATATTCCACTCCTGGTTTATGGCTTGAGTTATGAGGTGCGGGGGACAACGGAACGCCAATTTTATTAATGCGAAATGAAAGTTTTCATAAAAGCTGAAATATATTACACTCGTATTTCACGCACGTCGTGGCGCCAAAGCAAAACTAAACAAAAAGCAAGGCAAGCACGTCGACCTGCGGATGCGATAAATATAAGAGGGAATGTAACTTACTACTCGAAAACAAAGTCCACTATCGCCTTCAGGATGTTGAAATTCAATTTCCTCAACTCTGGACATTCGGTGTTGGGCATATTCAACGAGTCAACTAGGTCAGTGGCGCTTCTATCCTTAGCGAAGCTTTCGGCGGCGACCGCAAAGTTTTCCTGAAGATTGGTGGTCCCATCGGCCTTCTCCTCCAGCCAGCTGAGCCACGGCACCCAACCCACGGACGGGTCATCCATGTCCCAATTACGTTGTGTCATTAATTGGAAGTATGCCCACTCTTTCATAATTTCCATTTCGTTGTGTCGTTCTAATTCCAGTTCGTGCCGCCGCTCAACAACCAATTGTCGCTGTTTGTCCAACTCGAGTTCCTTCTGACGTGCCACTTCGAGCTTGGCTGCATTCTGATCAATGGCCGCAATTTCTGCGCCCGCTTTAACAGACTCCAACTTTGGCGCGCGATTAATTTCGCCGTCTCTATGGGCGTGCGATAAAGATGTTGCACTCGCGGATTGCGGTCGAAGGGCGGCCGCTTGATTCGTAGTCAAGTAATCAATAACCTGGCCGGATGCTGATTTAATATTCTCATCAATGACCTGCCTCCTCGATATGCTGCTCAACGATGGCTCGGAGTTCTTAGGGGTCGTTACCGACTTCACTAGGCTTCGTTCCGATGCGGATTTCACTTGATTCATGCCCGTAGCTGCATCGAAATAATCCATATCCTCGCCTCCCAGTACATATGGCTGCATACAGGTGCAGTATATCTTTGCTGCATGCGCTGGATCGCAGCTGCAGATCTGATATGGAGGCTTGAATTGTTTATACTTTGCCCAGAATGGATCGGTATTGATGATAAATCGCGACGAGTCATTAGTTATTAATGAGGTTGAGTAGTTGTTCGTGACGCCTTGTTCTTCCTCTCCTTCTTCATCCAGATGGCTTTCAGAAGGCTCTGTGACTAAGCACTGATCGGAGAAGGCGTGCACTTAAGGAAAACAGAAATAACACAACATTGAGTCAGCGACATTGAATGATATCGTTGGAGATGATCGCAGTAGG
>JARJDQ010005908.1:0-11225 GCA_030264215.1 Geostiba sp. GC000077 | reverse complement strand
TATATTTCCGATTTGCGACCAAGCTCTTGAAGAAATAGATGTTGTGCCATCTTTGGGATAACAGTCGAACTAGTGAAGGACCGTGGGTCGATGGCCGGGTGCATGCACGGCATGCACTAAATACCATTAAATAGAATAAATAGTCGAACATTTTCCAATTTTTAACGGACAACAAAAATAATTTTGATATTTTGTTTCAACACTTTGATCCATTAGGGGCCACCGATGGCTGATATTAAATTTCAAATTAATAAACTTTTAAAACACACTGCGGAACAACGAACAATACTAAGTGATAATAGCACGGTTAGTTTTCGGCGACAACAATATCTCGACTATTTCTCGGGTTTTAAAATTTTAATTTTAAAACTAGGATGTGTATCTATTTCCAAATCAGAAATTGGGAACAAGAAAATATAAATAATAGAAACAAACGACTTTAATTAAATCATTTATTAAAAATGTTCAGAAATCACAATAAACATACATTTTCAGACGCGTGTTTTACGAAAATTAACTAACTTTGAGGGCGTTTTAAATGCATTTCCCGCCACCTGAGGGGTGGAGTGTAAATTAAAGAGCGCCTCTTTGGCTATGCATACAGCTAAAGAAACTTAAAATTGAAGAACGCGTTTAGGAAATATGAACGATATATTCCAACGCGTGTTTTCAGATATTTTGAAAAATTGCTTAACTTTGAAAGAATATTTGGGGCACTTATCGCCCCCTCAGGGGCGAAATAAACTTAAAATAAAAGCACGCGTTTAGGAAATATTATCGATTTTCCAACGCGTGTTTTCAGAAATATTTAAAGTTGCTTAACTTTGAAAGTATTTGGGGCACTATTTGGTGTTCGTGTCATGATCTTGGCGCCAAATGCACTAAATTCACATAACCACTAAAACGAAATCTGTTTGCACCTTAGACCTTACCTTAGTTAGCACAGCATTAGGATCTCCAAATCAGCTGGAGCATTGGCGGACAAACAAACCATTTTTTTCTCTTAAACACCAACTGCCAGCTGCGTCTTTTTCAGTTTGTTTGTGCTGCAAGTGTGGTCCTGCATCGCTTGGGTTTCCAACCTCAAACCTTCAAAATGACGGATCACTGGAAAGCTTCATTTTCACGCTCTTTCGTTTATTTTCTTTGTCAAGTTAAGTTAGCATCATTATTTATTACTAATCACATAAAGAAAACAGTGGAAAAGCTTGGCCAGCAAATTGAAATAAAGAAGCTGTGTTCAATTCGTTATTTTGATCGAAAATGATTGTGTACCCTGTGCACCTACTACAGGAATGCACTGTATGCCCGTTTCCAATGCGTATATTTGGTTGCATAGTTTATAACTGGCGTTCACGTCGTGAGTGGTCGTGATTGTCGTGATCTGTCGTGATCCTGGCGCCAAATGTACTAAAATGCACATAACCACCAAAACGAAATCTGTTTGATCTGTTTCCACAGCATTTTCACGTTCTTCGTTTTATTTTCTTTGCCACGTTAAGTTTGCATCATTATTTATTACATGTTACTAGCCGTATAGAGAAAATGGTGGAAAAGGCAAAGGGCTTTAAAATCGAAGATAAAGTGTTTGGCAAGGTGAAAGGATATCCAGCTTGGCCAGCAAGAGTAAGTTCTATTCACATTTTTGGTTCTTGGATTGTAAATCATATTCTTACGTCCTAGATAACTTCAATTAACGGAAAACGTTACGGTGTTGTATTCTACGGGACGAATGAAACGTAAGCGCACTTTTTTAGCTTTTCTTTTATCACTAAACTGTAAACTTCTCTCATAAACTCCAAAATATGGACTATGTAAGGCTTAATCTTTGGAATTTAAAGTTTATGTTCTGCAACAGTCCTATAATAAGCATTGGTTACAGCCGACTATCACTATTGTAGCTTAACTTGATGGTGCCAGTTAACCGAACATTCATTCAATTTTCAACTTTAACTGGCAAGTTCTTGTGCAGACTGCAGAGTATATAAAATATCAATTGTTACAGTGGAACATTGAAGCAGGATGATATTTTTTATTACCTTAGTCACAAACACAAGGTGCCCAAGCAGAAACGACGCTTTTATGCTGAAGCAGTTATTGATATTGAGTTGGACATAGAAAAATGTGGTGGTTCTGATGGCAATGACAATCCACAGGATGAGAACAGCCAGGAGCCTGCACCACCCAAAGGGGGCAAGAGAAAGAGGACCTCAATGGCTGCAAGCAAAAAAGTGCAGGACTCAGCTGCACCACCAAGCAATAAGAGGATTAAGCTGGAGGATCATAATTTAAATGACATAACTAGTGAGAATAATGTTATGACTGAAAGCAAAGACCAAGTTATAGATAATGCTACTCAAAGTACTCTAGATACTTTTACTGTTGTTAACAAAACGCCTTCACCAACTCCAGAAATGGAAGAAGCAATATTATTAAAAGATGATGTTATTGAGAAAGTACCTGAAGAAGAAGTCAAAGAAAATGACTTAGCAATGACTAATGTTGAAGAAATAATTGATGAGCCTTCAAAAGAAGAAGATATGATACTTGAGGAACAGATTGAACAAAAGGAACAAAATATATACACTTTAAATAAAGTGGTGAATGAGATACCTGATAATATTACAAATACTCCTGCCAAAGAAGATATTCTTGTTCAAGAGCAAGAAGGACATGGAGAAGAAACTGTTAATGAGACTGTTGCTGATGAAGCTGATGAAGTTGAACGAAAACAGCAAGAAGAACCTAAGGATAACCCTTATTACACTGCTCACCTTACTGTTAAAGATGTTATTTTGTTGCCAGACTTTTACCTCACTGCAATTACACTTTATGTAAGTTCATTTTAAATAATTATTTTGATAAATGATGTCAAAAGAAGTTGATGTTGTATTTAAACTTTTTTGCGATCTTCAGAAAAAGATAAATTCATGATACAGTTTTGAGGTTATGCCTTATTTTCTGAAGATGGCAACAATGCCAACACTAGACACAAAAAAACTATATCTTAAGAAAATACAATTTAAAAAAGTGGAAATACGACATTGCTTCTTTTGACATTATCTATTATTGAAAATTCCACATCGAATCCCACCTTTTAAATTATTTTGAGTTTAAATTTTGAGAAATATTTTTTTAAGGCTGAATGTGTTCAAGACAACAGTCATTACTATAAAATAAGTAAACCCGATCCAGTGTCACTGGATGCTGCAGATGATAATCGAATGAAAGTCCTTCCAGTTAAAATCGACGCTGATAAATATTGCGGCCTTATCTACGCACCGAAACCGTTGGAGAATTATCGATGTGAATATGACAGAGCTCTGGAGGATGCTAAACTTGTTGAAGAACTACTTGGTTAGTAAAATTTACTAATTAACTAACCAACTGTTTTACTAAACCGTTCTAATAATGTGTGCATTTTTTACGTGTTTGTTTCTTAAGAGTTAAAAGCTGAGATTGACGTGGGAAACCTCGACATGAACGATCATCGCTTCATCAAGCACTTGGACTGCGATGACGCTTACGTGCAACATTCGACAATTTCCTCCATCGTGGCATACAAAAAGTCGAAGTTGCAATGGCTGCAGGCTGAGATGGAAGCCTTCAAACCAGTGCTTGAGATCAAAAAGTGCCTGAGCATGCAAGCCGCTCGCACGGAGGAGGCAATATCACTCATGGAGAGTATGCTCAACGCGAAGCTCGAGGTGATATCGCTCAAGAAGCGCGCTTTCATCGTCGACACTATAACAAGATTGTGTCGCTATGTCGGCAATGTGAAGGACTGGGATATCGGCGAGGAGGAGATGAAAACGTTCGAGGAGAACGCTGGGAGGATTCGCGACATCGCCGAAAAGTTAATGGGGAAGATCCGCGCGCTGTTTGACTACGGCAATGAGCCCGCCTTGTTCTTGCAGAGGTTCGAGGCGGAGTGTGAGGTGTTTAATGATGCCACAAGGGGCATGAGCGAGGCGGTTGTGTTTTCCTTGTGTGCGGAACCATGTAAGTAAAATTTTAGGGTTTAAAATTTATTTTCGCCCACCTGCATTGTTATCGCCCTGTTTTGCGGGAGGCTAGTAAATAGTTTCGTAACTTCAACACTAGGTAGCTCCAGCGATAGCTCAAAATACGACGAGAACTGCAATGTAATACAGTTTTCAGGTAGAACATTTCTACTATTGATACAGGTGGGCGAAAAATACCATTTGCTATGTGCCACTATGACGGTAATTGAGTATTAAGGCCCTCGCCGGTTCGTGCTCAATAGCCTCCTTTTACGGCCCTAGTTGCGTAATATACAATTTTGTTGCAGTATCGCGAAAAGCTCAATTGGAGTTGATTTTCGATGAGCAGGCCAATAACCAAAACAATATGGATGTTGTGGAGGCCATCGGGGGTAACGATGAGACTTCCGACGCGTGCTACACACCTGACTAGCAATTTCGCAACGAAGAATCTTAGAAAATAGTCGTTGATATTTTTTTACTTCCAAGCGTTTACGACGCTTACTATTGCAGTATTTTGCTAAAAGTATTTTCGAGGATTTTTATATTTCTACTGTTGTAATGAATTGTGGTTAATTTTTCATGAATAAAATTAAATATAGGTACCATATCTTTGTAAATGTTTACCTAAAATATTAATACCGGAAAAGATTGAGCATGAAAATATGAGCGGCGGAAAGTTTTTGAAGCCAACGAGTTTCGAATTCTACATTTTCCGCCCTGGGGCGGAAACTTCAATTTTGAAGCAGATAAATACATTTGTGATCGGTTCAGCCTGATGTCTTCCTTCACCTGCAGAATGCAACACAATTTAATCTTACAAATTACAACAAACGTAAAATTGTTAGAGCGATAATAAATTTTAATATAATAGTTAAACCGACAATGATAATAATTTTTCGATCAAAATTTTACACAAAGCACACTCGCTTCCGCATCAAACAGATGTGTTATGTACTTTTACAAAGTCAAAGTTACAATGTTTTCAATTATTTAAATATGTTCAAATTTTCATCTTTTAATGCTTACACAAACAAATTCCTTCCACCATCGTGCTGCAGCATCAGCCAAAAATTGCACGCTTGGTCTCAACGTGCTCATCTCGTGCGCCTTTTTAAATTTTTTTATTTATTTTATACTTATGCTTAATATATATTTATAACGAAGAACAAGAGGCGAAGAAACATCGGAAACTAAAACATTAATTGGAAGTTGGAAGTATTTCACGGCGGGCGCGCTTAAAATACAGAATACACGACAAATTACAATGGGATGAGAAACCAGAACAGAAACATTCTCAACTCAACCAACAAACATTCGCCTACAGGCCTACACAAATAAAATAAAGTAATAAACGCATCGCTAACGAGGGGTTAATGAATTTAAGGCGAAACCAATCTGTTAGCGTGTTTGCCCAAACACAGATTGTGCTTGTTTACAAAACATTCTCCCCCCGGACAGTTTTTTAAAACGTTTGCAAAGTTTGTGCATCAGCGATTAGGTATGAAAAATGTGTGGGGTGTGGATTTACTCGCTGCACGGTAAAAAGAGTAGACGATACAATATGTAATGTGGGGTTTGTTCATCTCAGGTTGTCTTGCGCACGAATGCTACATACAAAAAGTCTCCACCCCATCTCGTGCGCGCGAGGCAGGGTGGCCGGCGGCTCCGACGTTTTGATTATTGCGAAAGGGACAGGCGGCGGTCGCGCGCCGGTGGAACGTTGCTAGCACCGTAGTTTAGTTTTACATGTATGTAATTATATTTGCTTTGCATTATTCTTGTGTGCATATCGTTCCTTTGGATTTATCCTAATCATATTAATCATATTTCGCAAGTCACAAGTGTGAGAAGTGACGCAGCTCTATGTTCATAATTACGCATACGCACTAACTGTAGCGTTTAGTTTAGAGTTTAGATTATTAGATCATTAGAAGATTTAGTTCCACATTTAGCATCTCGTCTAAATTTAAATGTTCCGTTAGTCATACGAATCCAGGAATCAAACATTTATGTACATTATTCGCGTTTTGCTTATCGTGTAAATATCCCTTGCCTAAAAATTTTAAGTTTCAATGCAAATACAGTTAAATTGTTACATAGTTGAGGTGAGTGGTACGAAAATCTTTTGCAAGTTTCAAAAAGTCACGATTACACATTGAATTTGAAGCCACTTTTTGTTTGTAGGTACATCTGCCCTCCGTACTGTTGTTGCTCAGTATGTACAACCATCCCCCCTCTTTGAACACAGGCATTAAAAATATAAATGTATAATTAGAGTTAGTCGTATTCCTTACCAAGGTATTGAAAGAGTTTTACATTTCACAATTCTGAATTCTGAATTCACAACAAGTACAGCAATTGTTCAGCGCCTTGTGCATCATTAGAATACTCGTACTTCATATAAAATGGACAGATATTAATGTATAATATAAATATATATTCATATACCTTTAGGGTTTTGCACGATTAATGTAAATGTAAAGTTACAACATGTTCATCATATCATCGAATTGATCAACCGAAAAGCGTCCCCGTCGCGACGCAACGCGCCCTTTGCAATAATCAGTACCGCCTTCCTGCGCGACGACTTTTCTGCGGTTATGTAGTGTTTTTTTTTCATCATTTTTTACGTTTTCTTCATCATTTATAATAATAGTAAAAGTATGTAGAACTATGTGTGGCACTTTGTAAAATACATTTATATTACCTAAGCATAACGCTTTGTTAGTTCTTTTTCTCAAATTCTTCAATTATCAGTTATGTTTTACTTTTACATTATAGCTCAAGTTGTCCTAGTTGTTTTTTTTTATCTTCTTGTTGTGTTAAATTTATGCGATACAAGTGGCGACTTGTAGTTTGGGAACACTTGTGGTCGTATGCTCTGCGTCTTCTTGTTTTTTTTTTCTCTTTGATAATTGATTGAATTGCCGATTAGTTTTCATTCGATAAAAACGAGTTGTTACATACGATAATGTAAAGTGTGTTGTGTCAGTGTGTGTTGTGTGTATACCTGACTGATCTTTAGAAAAATTGGTTTTGCTGGTCTGTTGAAGCCCATCCACATACAATAGTTAGGTAAATAGTAACAGTAAACACTTAATGCTTTTGTTTTGTTTAATGTTGTTGACTTTTTGTTTTTCGCTTTAGGTTAGTGTTTTGTTTCTTTTGCTTTAGCGTTTTTTTTTTACTTTTTAAGAGAAATAAAGATAATATATATGTATATATAAAATATGCGTGGTATTCTCGGTGCGAGACCACCGGAAACGGTGCGATCTGTTTGTGTCTGCGTTCGGGGCGGCGCGCTCAGAACAGAACGCAGGCGCGCCTCTTCTTCTTCTTCACCTGGAGCGCGGCGCGCGTCGCCGTCTCGAACACCTCGCGCACGCCCTCCTTGCTCTTCGCCGAGCACTCGAGATAGGCGAACGCGTTGATCTTCTCGGCCATCGCGCGTCCATCCTGCGGCTTCACCGGCTCCTGCTTCATCTTGGAGAGTTCCTTGATGGTGTTGGGGTCGTTGCGCAGGTCCTTCTTGTTGCCGACGAGGATGATCGGCACGTTCGGGCAGAAGTGCTTCACCTCTGGCGTCCACTTCTCGGGTATGTTCTCGAGAGAGTCGGGCGAGTCCACCGAGAAGCACATGAGGATGACGTCCGTGTCGGGGTAGGAGAGCGGCCGCAGGCGGTCGTAGTCCTCCTGTCCGGCCGTATCCCACAGCGCCAGCTCCACCTGTTTGCTGTCGACCTCGATGTCGGCGACATAGTTCTCGAAGACGGTCGGCACGTACACCTCGGGGAACTGGTCCTTGCTGAAGACGATCAGCAGGCACGTCTTACCGCACGCGCCGTCGCCGACGATCACCAGCTTCTTGCGGATGGTTGCCATCGGACCTGCGGGCAGCAAAGCAAAGCAGCGCACGCGGCGCACCGTCAACGCCTATCGCCTTCGAGAGTTCAGCGCGCGCGGAAAACAGTTACGCGGACACACCACCATCAGGCCAGCAACGGGCCAACATCGGGCCTACCTTCTGCTTGTTGCTGCGCCGCACCTGGCCGCACGTATCCACCCTTGCACACACCCTGGACCCACACGCTATCTCGCTGGCTCTAGGACCACTCTAGCACGCTACGATGCTACGAACAATCGCACACGACCCGCATCAGATTCAACAGATCGGCGGACCACTCATGCAAATACCGAACGAATGACGGCACGGCACCACTCCGAGACACCGACGGGCCGACGACGAACGCAGACTGGGCGCTCGCCGGCTGGCCTGAGTGCGGCGAGCGGTGATGCCAAGCAGCCAAGCACACTTCACTCGCTCACTGGCCAAGCAGTCCAAGCACCAAAAAGCATTCATCCGCAACCACAGCGCTCCAAAACTCTCCAACACACACATCACACGCACTATAATAAATATTACCTAGAGATCGGCTGTTAAATGTGCGTTAATTGGACAACTAGAGCTGCGGTTAGTTCTCCACTTCGCCAACACCCGGTATAACTTCTTGCTGCGTGCGAGAGTGCGAGTTATCTGACAACAGAGCAACGCAAAATGGCCGCTATCATGTTTCGTCGTCTATCTACATGCAATCGCACTGGAATGGAATTGACGCTAGGTGGCTAGAAAATGCGCTGAAAAAGATAAGTCTCAAGTTTTGAGCGAGTCCGAAAACCCTTGATTATCAACATTAAGTACAAAGGTATCGACACGAGGGGGCTATGCAAGAAGTATTCGTCATTTTACACAGCAATTTTGGAGTTCACGAATGGGTGACACCGTCGATACCAATGACAACTGACTGATGATTCTACGGATGAAGTTAAGGCGGGGATGGTCCAACACATAAACATTCAACACACGCACGTATATGACGCACATCGCGCTCGCACACACACACACACACATATGGAGACAGCAGGAAATTCCTGGAAGACGTTATCACTCATTCCTTCCAAGTGCATTGCAACGCCCAGGAGGAATTGCGCCGCAAATCTTCGGGAGGTGCGCGGTTCGCATGCGGGGCTTCGTGGGTCGTAATGTAAACATTCCGGATGTGGCTGTTGGTCGCGAAGGGCTTCTGTAGCGACAGCGCGCACCAAAAGATGTGCAAATGCCCGTCTAGGGACTCACCTTTATTCGTATCGCCGCCGTCGGACCAACAACAATTGAACATTCGTTTCGCCTCGTCCACACTGTGGAAGGATGCTGCCGACAGAAATCACGAATGCGTATTGCGTCGCGCCAGCGTTTCTCGTGCATATATCGGAAAAATGCTAACGGATCATGCAGAAACCGGACAGAAATAGAACTGACATAAACAAACCGTTCGCCCCGTTCGCCCGTTTGGCTACACAACGCTTTTGCGCATGCGCGCCCGCCACGGCCTCACCATGCTCGTGTGAACTTTTCCAAATAATATTTTTTTGGCTGGATTGTTTACACTATTTATACGAAGAATGCTACCTCTACATTAATTTAAAATTGTTTATAATTGTTTGGTCTGTGAGTCAATGGAAATTCCTGCTCGTCCTGAATTTGATGGTGGTTGAAATTTGAAATGTTTTTGAATGAATGACGTCATCGTACAAATATTTCTCCTATGCGATAGGCAACCCAATTAACATTCCACAGTCACAACTGCACTAAACAAAACCCTACAAATATTTACATCATTTAAAAATTCCGAAAAATATAAGTTGTTGTAAAATTGAAAGTGCAAAAATATGTTAAGTAGTATTTTTATTAAGGCACAAGTGCGATCCTTTTCGACGTCAAGTATTCTTTGTAGTCAAGGGCGAATGATGCAAAAAATCCTAAAAGCACCTCGCAAACAAAGGTAATTGCTGAGAAGTGTAATGGTTTAGTTGTTTATAATACAAATCAATATGAATTTTAGGAAGTTTATTACTGAAGACAAGCCTGTAATCGCGTCCAGTAATACTTTGGGGTCAGTAACAGGTGATGGCAAAAAATCAGTCAACAGCAAGCGAATAAATGTCTTGAACAAATTGTTTATGAAACACATTACTGATTTAATGTCAACCGGAACATATTCACATGCATTTACAGGACATGGCATAGAAATCAATAGAGTAAATAACACAAGTAAATTGTTTCCAATAAAATTTTAATGTCAACTTTTTACAGGTCAAAGTTGCTCCTGACTTTAAATATGTAAAAGTATACTGGCTGGCAAGGTCTGACAAATTAGTAGAAAACATTGAAGAAATACTAATGTCACATGCTTCAGCACTTAGGCAGGAGTTGACAAGCCTGCATGTGATAGGTATTGTGCCAAAGATTAAATTTGTCAAAGATGATCACTACATACTGCTAAAGTTACTGGATGATAAATTAGCGCAGGCTGATTATGGTGAGGACCATGAACCAGTGGACACAACAAGTAAACTCAAGAAAGAATTGGAATTGCAAACTACACTCGCATGTAGCGTGCGACGACAAATTGAATCCCTTGAAAATAGAAAGCACTTGGAATTGGAGGAAAATGAGGTGGAAATTGCCATTGAACCAATGCCTCAAAACGTTTTAGGACTTGACCATGCTTATATCATGCAACGCGTGAAGAGAAACCTGCAGAAATCGCAAGGTTTGCTTAGAAAATCTGAGCAAACGAAAGTCGGTCTATTGCCGAACGAAGTTAATGGCGATCCGGTTTCGTTCCCATCGATGAGGCTGCAAAGGGAAGCCTTCCGAGAATTCCTGAGTAAACGAATAGCTTTTAAGCAGAAGGCCCTGCGCGAGGAAAGGTCTAATAGACCGGAGAATGATTATTTTGAGGATGCGTGGTTGCAGAAAAGGGAGGATGATTTGAAAAGGTTTGATTTTTCTGAGTTTTTAGCTGATGAAAAGGATTACATTGAGGATGTTGATGATAGTGAAGTTAAACCAAGTTAAACATTGATGAGAGGCTGTTTGAAACATAGTTTTGTAGGGATTGTATATGAATATGAATAAATAGTCGTTTTTCTACGACCACTCTTGATTTTACTAGAGATGTGGATTTTCTGGGGAAAATAAAAGTACTTTAAAAGGTCAAAATAGTTAAAATAGTTACAAATTTTTTTCTACAAATGCACACAGATACTATGACATTTTTCAAAGTGCTGTGGGTGGAAAATAAATAACTTCGTTCCAGTATTCTGGAAAACAAATAAATGCACACAAACAATGCCTGAACACAATGCGTGTTAAAA
>JARJDQ010005893.1:0-11794 GCA_030264215.1 Geostiba sp. GC000077 | reverse complement strand
TTATAAAATTGAGCACCGAGAAAATATTTAGAACAATTGTGTGATATTAAAGTTTGCTTTAGCCTTTAAAAGACTTTCAGAGCACATTTTATTCGCTTTCAGCTAATTATGCCAAAAATAATAACTTTGAATAAATAAAAACACCAATTAACACTGAATATACTTATGAAAGATGAAATGGGGAAAGTTAGTACTTGTGGCAAGTCAGAATAACGTATTCTATAGGTATTCTATAATACAAAGAAAACTGTATTTCATTATAACTTGAAACTTTTATTTTTTATTCCTTCAGCAATTTTTGATTCTTAATTTTTTACAGAGCAACATAAAATACAGGATAATTCATTATTCGTAGCTTGTCTCTGGAGGTTTTGAAAGATTTAGCGAAAAAATGTATGAAAATGGCCGAGATGCAAAGCGGCAAAGTTTCATTGTTTCTAATTATTCATTTGTTTTATTTAAGATGTAATTGAAGGATTATTTAATTTGTTATCTATTCCAATTGAAAGATTTGATCCATTGCCAAAATTGTAAGAGGAATTAAAATTTATAAAATAAAATCTTTTCAAATCTATAGTTTTAAACAAAACTTTAAAGCCTAATTTTTTTCGTTAAATGTACTTTTTGCAATATATTTTAGTTTATGTATGTCGAATGGCAGTATTGCACTTTTTACTTCCAGAAATGTGAATGCAATGAATTCTTCCGAAAACTATTTTTCGAATATTAGGCGCTGCGTTTTAGCATAAATACTACACGTGTCCGCAATTGTTTGGCGCCCTCGACAAACGTGTAAATCATACACTTTACGATCCACGACAACCGGTACTTGATTCGCGTTCAAACACACTCGCAATATTAACTCGATTCGTTACCCGTTTTGCACTCCTAATCAACATAGTCACGCGAACTTGAAAGCCGGCCGCACTCACGGTCACCGTGCTAGGGCAACGCTGGCGAAGGCGCCGGGCATGTACGCCAGACCACGCAGGGCCACTCGACCTTGGGCATAATTCTCACGGTCGCGTGTGCTATTTCATATTTTATTGCTGACGTGCCCGCCAGCATATTCGCTAATGCAATTTCAATGTGATTTTATTTTATTCCATTATGGAATGAACGCAATGGTAATGAAGACGAATGGAAAGTGTCAACGTTGTTCGAGGCCATTCTTATTTAATTCTTCTCCGTCTGCAAGGAATATGACAACAGGTAGCGATATTAATGATTTTTCATTAGGTCGCTCTCATTGTGCGTCGTGAAAATCTCCCAGCACACAAAGAATATGCAGACGATATAATGAGGCAATGGGAATGGAGGAGGGGAAAATAATTGAACTTTTGAATATTTGCATAATTAATTGTTGCGCCCGGTGTGAAATGTTCCAATGCGTTTGTTTCGCATTGCCGATGAATTAAATTTTAATTTGTTTCTCCATTGGAGTGTGCTGAACGTGAAAGTGAAAAGCGTTAACCGCCTGTGGTGCGAGGTGGGTCCGGATGCACGTTGGCATTTTGGCCCTTGCGCCATTTTTAATTAAACGAAATGCTTTCGCCCACGTGCCGGCGCCTTCGCCAAGCATAGCCATCGCGAAAGAATCTGGATGCTTTAATTATAACACGATTCGGCCATAATTTATGACATTAACAGCAGATGTCTTCCCCAACGTGCCGACCGCAAGCAGATACCAATATTCCATGATAAAATGCAAAAAAAAAAAATATATGAGAGGAGGCAATATAGGACAATGAATGCGGTAGTTATTTATGTAAAAATGGTTATTATTAGCAAAGAATAAAATTTCATGCTTTTTCAATTCATAAATGATTTTTATACCTACTCCTCTTTAAAACAATATTTGAATTATTTGTGTCAAACACCAATTTTTGCTCTTATCTTCTGTACTAGAAGCAGGAAAACTTTAAGAATGCGCAGTTCTTGACTTCCGAGCAATACGAATCTTAGAGCGGTACTATACAGGGTGAGTCTGACCTGCGGATTTCTTCGATTTTGGATAGAAATATTAATAATACCAAAAAACTATTTTGATAAAAGTTATGCAAGTTAAGCTTGATTGAGCTTAACTTTTATCAAAATAATTTTTTGGTATTATTAATATTTCTATCCAAAATCGAAGAAACCCCCAGGTCAAACTCACCCTGTATAAAATGTAATATGTAATGAAAACATTGACGTTGTTTCGATTATTTTTAGTTGAGATATTACAGTGTAAAAAACCGGTCTCATTTTTTTCGCGTGTCAAAAAATAAGCAAAATACTAAAAACAAGTGCAGGGCAGTAAAAGACAGGATAAGAAAAGTACCTACATTAGTTGGGCGATGAGCGCGGGTATGACCGTATGAGGAGTATGAGAGTATGTTTATGCGGAGGCACGGCGGCTGAAATTATTTGCGCGACGTGCAATGACCGGAAATGTGCCGATCTATATACGCACACACGAACGAAACTTCAGAATATCAACGCATTTGTTTCATTCGCCCGTGTATAGCATATAATATAATATCATATTCAGCGTCCCATGCGGCGTGCGCAAGTCGTGTGTACAAAGCAGCGGCATCAATATCTGCTTTATGCCATTTCGATTTTTACGATTTCGAGAGTGTACCAAACAAATGTCTTCTATTTCAACGCGCGCCGCACGCAAGCACAAAGCACGTACCTATGATATTTCACATGAAATCATTCGCATGTATGTAATATCCATAATAGGATGATTGAACGACATTGAATATATTCCAATATTCCAAGTTAAGCAAAACATTCTCTATTTTCCAGCGACGTTTGTTTAGTTCTAGGAAATTGTGCGTGAAAAGACAACTTCAGAACAATATTACATCAAAACGATGATTACATTTTAAAGATTTTACAAAGAAAAAATCAACAACTTTGTGTTGAGAATGAAATTGCCCGGCGCATCCACTTTCACTTCAAATTATTGCCTCGCTAAACCACACTATACTATTTAATACCATTCTAAGAGTATCTCAGTCAAATGTAATATCCATAATAGGATGATTGAACGACATTGAATATATTCCAACATTCCAAGTTAAGCAAAACATTCTCTATTTTCCAGCGACGTTTGTTTAGTTCTAGGAAATTATGCGTGAAAAGACAACGTCATGACAATATTACATTAAAAAGCTGATTACATTTTACAGATTTTACTAAGAAAAAAACAACAACTTTGTGTTGAGAATGAAATTGCCCGGCGCATCCACTTCCACTTCAAATTATTGCTTCGCTAAACCACACTATACTATTTAATACCGTTCTAAGTTCATCTCAATGAAATGTAATATCCATAATAGGATGATTGAACGAAATTGAATATATTCCAACATTCCAAGTTAAGCAAAACATTCTCTATTTTCCAGCGACGTTTGTTTAGTTCTAGGAAATTATGCGTGAAAAGACAACTTCATGACAATATTACATCAAAAAGCTGATTACATTTTACAGATTTTACAAAGAAAAAAACAACAACTTTGTGTTGAGAATGAAATTGCCCGGCGCATCCACTTCAAATTATTGCTTCGCTAAACCACACTATACTATTTAATACCGTTCTAAGTGCATCTGAGTCCAAGTCCTGGCTGTTGGCTACTCGTACATTCGTCCACTCGTGAAATAATGCAAATGGTAATGCATTGGAATGGCCACCGCGTTTGTTGTGGCGCACTCGAGACGCAATAAACGGGATTACTGAGCGTCTCGAAGCAACAGCAGGATGCCCAGCACAATAAGGACGTTATCTTAATTTCGTGCTGTTGCTGGGCTCGCTCTCCTTGAATTATAAAATTGTAAACGCAACAAAGCGTCACTTTGTGTGAATATCAAAATCGGAATCAAAATCTCTCTTCCTGCAAAAACGTACGTAAATTCAAACATAATATTTTGTCAGGGCCAATTTCCAAATGAAGAAAACTGTGTTTTGTTTTTGGGGCGTCGGTTTCAAGTGGCGCTGGAAAAGCACCAGGGAGAAAATGCTTAATTGTAATTTCGTGCTCTTTAAGTTCGGGGCGCGCAAGATTTAGGAGTTTTAATTAAGCAAAAACCAAGCAAACGTGCATAATTGCGGTTCTCATTATTACCTCTACATTCGGTTTAATTAAGTACACAAGTACTACTCCGCCCACGACACCGCCTCCGCCGCCGACTTTATGCAGTGTTCCAGAACTTCCCGGCGAAAGCAACGTCTATTACGACGTGAGAAAAACACAAAAACACTTCCTGCACTCATGCACATGGTGATAATTAACTTTTGATGTGTTTTGTCCTTTCAATTTCTTTGTCTCGCTTTAGAATGCATGCGATCTGACGTAATTGGGATGTATGCCAGGCGGCAGTGTGAAAAACTAGCAGCATCAGTTTGGATTATCGAAGCAACAAGCAGATTTCGCATGACGTTGCCTTATTTATCGGGTAGCATATTGTCTCTGCCTTCATTTCCAAAGTGCTTTTTTACGAAGATTAAGCACACTATAAAAAGTCAGGGCACACTATCAGCACGAAATGCACTAAATATCACACACGTTACGCAACGCAACGAAGCGAACTTTATATGCAACACACACCGCACCTGCGCCAGCAAAAAAAGACAGATCACAGAGCGCCTGGAGGGCAGAAAGGGGGACATTATTCGGACGTCATTAAGCAAATCGTACTGACACTCGCGACGCGAACAATAAAACACAGGAAGGAGAAAAATCGTAAGCACTAAACCGGCGTCCTTAGATAATGTTTTACTTTGCGCTTGCCATCTTCATCTTCACCTCCAAGCGTTTGCTGTGCGGGCGTTGTGCAATCGTAAAGTCGGAACCATTAAAAACGACTTCTGCACTTCGCCACGAGTGGAAATCGCACAAAGCTTCCGTCTTTGCAACCGAGCACTTCCGTTTGTGCCATCCAACTATCCACTCCGGTGCGCCAGGATCCCCCCAACCTGACGTATCTACAGGGTAAATTGCTTAAAAATTTGCTCCCACCGATTAACTATATCTCTGAATCGTGAATTTCCAACAACACCAACAAAACATATCCACGGGTCCTTAAAATAATAGATTCTTAAAATACAAACATGACATATGAATATAATTGAATTTGAATATGCAGTCGTAAAGTTATAGTAGTTTTTATCCTGTATACGTGAGTTCGTGAGCAAACTAGATAGAAACTCATGCGACTGGGAGGAAAGTTTAAAACGAGACGAATATTCTTTATGACATGATGACGCGTATTCCATGCGGAGTTTATGCGGTGGGCATTCACTGCCCTCTTTTCATTTCAAGCCCGGCGCCTTCACCGACACCATTGTGCAAGGTTTTATTTTGCAAATGCAAGATTGCATTTCATGTTTAAACTTTCATCATTCATCAAGTCATCAAGTTATGATGCAATGAAAATTGGTCCATTTTCCACATACATTTTTTTTAATGTTGAATATTATAACTTCATCTGCATCAAATAATAAAAAGATGATTCAGTTATAGTTTTAATATTACTTATTAAGTATAGGTACTACCTAATCTAGCAAACTCTGGCTATTCTTTAATCTTGGCCCGGCGCCTCCACCATCACCATTGTGTGCAGTATTTATTTCGAAAATCGATTACATTTGTTTAAACTATAATAATTCATCAAGTTATGAAGTTATCATGTTGTAATGATAAAAATTGGTTATTTTTCCACATATCATTTTTTTTTTAATGGTGAATATTATAACTTCATCTGCATCGAATCAAAATATGTCTAAAGTAATAGAAAAGATGATTCAGTTAGGTTTTTATTACTTCTTAAGTATAGGTGCTACCTATATTGGCAAACTGCGACTCTTCTTTTCTCTTTGCCCGGCGCCTCCACCATCACAATTGTGTGCGGTTTTTATTTCGAAAATCGATTACATTTGGCTAAACTATAATAATTCATCAAGTTATGAAGTTATCATGTTGTAATGATAGAAATTGGTTATTTTTCCCCATAATTTTTTTTTTCAAAATGTTGAATATTATAACTTCAGCTGCATCGAATCAAAATATGTCTAAAGTAATAGAAAAGGTGATTCAGTTAGGTTTTTATTACTTATTAAGTATAGGTGCTACCTAAATTGGCAAACTACGACTCTTTTTTCTCTCTGCCCGGCGCCTCCACCATCACAATTGTGTGCAGTATTTATTTCGAAAATCGATTACATTTGTTTAAACTATAATAATTCATCAAGTTATGAAGTTATCATGTAGTAATGATAAAAATTGGTTATTTTTCCACATATAATTTTTTTTTCAAAATGTTGAATATTATAACTTCAGCTGCATTAAATCAAAATATGACTAAAGTAATAGAAAAGATGATTCAGTTAGGTTTTTATTACTTATTAAGTATAGGTGCTACCAAAATTGGCAAACTGCAACCTCTTTTTTCTCGTTGCCCGGCGCCTCCACCATCACAATTGTGTGCGGCTTTTATTTCGAAAATCGATTACATTTGTTTAAACTTTCTTGACTCATCAAGTTATGAAATTATGTAGGAATGATAAAAATTGGTTCATTTTCCACATGCATTCTACGTCAAAATATGTAGATGATTCCGTATTCATGATGGCGCATAGCGAATAAACCTAATTTCCACCACCCCGCTGAGCCGGGCGACAAGAATATTAGATGCATGCATGTCGCGCCCTCGCATCCACTTCCCGAGTGTGCGTTGCGTCGATAACACGCTAAACTGATGCATCCGATCCGTCGAATTGGCAAAGGTAATGCGTAATACTTTTTTCGGAAATACGTTTTACAACATGCCAAATGCGTTTGCAAAGGCTGTCAACTTTTCTTCTTAAAGCTGGATGTAAAGTAATATTGTCGTCCGTTTTGTTCCTCTTTCACTTTCTCTGCGTTCGTTTTTGGTAAGATCGACGTAAAACCGTATTTTTCTGTTGGAATATAATATGCTGTTTGTTTTTGCCGCTTGTGTCATTTTCGTGAGCTTATATTCCCTCGTACGTGCGGCGACACTTCCCGCGCATTTAAACTTGCGACGAGTGTGCAATGCGTTACGTGAAATTGCATATTTATGAAGAAAAACGCGACGCATAACAGACAGCGTCCCGACGACCCGAGTACTGCGTATTGAGCACTGAACACTGAGTACTGAGTACACAGACTGAATAGCGATGGGATAAACATTTCACACAACTAAACTGAAAGAATTACAATTGTAAAACAAAAAAAGCTCGTGCTATTAATTTGTTGTTTTTATATTTCAGGTAAGTGAAGTCTTCAATCCTCTCTGACGATGCAATGTTTGAAAAGGGTAAATAACTTTCTTTTAAATATACTGCTTTTGGTCGGGTGGAGTTGTGTGGAGTAAAGTGATAAAATCACTTCGGAAGTATACAGATTTTATCCGTAGCTTTTCCAACGCATCTAACTTTTGACAATTTTTGGTCTGACTATTTTCGCGCTAAGCACCAAGCCGCTGGCAAACTTTCGATCCCCTCACCGAGCAAATCTCACCGCGAAATCCACTTTCGCAGCTTGCGACAAAATGGGAATGGAAATGCACCGATATACAGTGGAAAAAATCCTAGAGTCCTAGAATCCTAGAATACGCGAATGCTAAAAGTAGCATTTTTACATCGTGTTTGTACACAAGCAATCGCGTTTGTGGCCTGATGTAAAAGAGAAATGTGCATTTGTCAATATTTGCTTGTCGATATCACAATCGGAGATATTCATTACTTCGGCGCCTCGTTTGGGGAATTTCGATGCGCGCGCGCTCCTCACAATGGCGTTTCGGCGCGCAATGAATGCTTAATGAACTTTTCCGATCGTATCATCACCAGCACGCTCGGGCCGTCGCATCCGCCTCCCTGTTGCTGCGGTTGGTTTATTAGTTCATGCCGAGCATCGAATGCATTCAAAATTGCTACTTCTACCCATCCGCCACGATGTGGAGGCGACGGGCAGCAACCAAAAAAACTTTGGATCGAAAAATCATGATTTTGCGGTGACAGCTGTGCACCAAGCAAAGTCAAATATTTAAATGATATTCTTGCGTCTGTGCTCTGCAAAAAGTGGATTACCATAAAGTGGAGCTCTCGTGCCTTCGCATATCTCACTCAAAGGGTAAACACATGTTGTGTGTGCATTAATGCGGCGCTTTCTGCTTCATTTTCATAATTTCCCTCTTCTACGAAATTGCAGAAATATTTGTTTGTGCGTGCTCGACCGCAGGGCGTCATGGTGGAGGCGCCAAACAAGTTTGCGTGATTTGATTACGACCTGCGCATGGTAACAGTTGACAGTTTTCGGCGGCGGCTCATCGGGCCATCGCACAAACCCTGTCTTTGTGCGGGGAGACGCAGCGCGCGGAGGAATTAACTTTGGAATAAGTACAACACGTCGACAAGCGCTGAAATTGCGTTAAACCCCGCAAACGCTAACCCGAGCTTAACTTCTAACCAAGTTGGGTGGCAAGCCCGGCAAATGCCGATAGACGCCGAAGATTGAATCAAAAACTGCATCAGCATTAACAACAGCGTCATAAAAATGAAACAGATAACATGCGAAAATGTATAACACAGTTTCATCGCCTCGCTTATTATGTGCGTGGTGATTGAATGCATCATTAAGAGTGGACGATTATAGTCAATATCGGCCTGTGGGACGGGCAAGGGCCATTTTTCCAAGCGCGATGAAAAATTAAACGGTCCCGAGTTTATGACGCCGCAAATGGATGCATAATGACCCAACCATTTCGCGCATCGAAACTACTACCACGGTGAATTTCGTGCATATTACGGGCGATGGCATTTTTAATAACGAGGGCGTTTTTAACAGTCGTTAGGGCGACAGGACGTCAGGACGTCAGAACCGTCACTGATCGCCCACGCCGCTGAATCTCTGGCAAGATTAAATTTTGCGCCCAAGCAGCGCAATAAAAAGTTAATAAAATATTAATGAAATAGAACCGGCCGGTGTGTGGGTGAGGGTGCATGCGCGAAAGGAAATAACGAAAAAAATGTGTATTGTTTGAAATTGGACGCGGGAAGAGCACGAAAAGGGGGGAAAAAAGGCGGAGCGAAAAGCGTGTCTTGTCTTGTAGATCATTAAAAGCGGTGGCGGAAGGAAGCAGCGTAAAAGCTAACAAGATGAAGAAGAGAGCCAGGAAAAGAGCCAAGACGAGGGTCGCGAAAAAAGTCGCCGCATTCGGGCGCAAGTGACAACTCGAAATTGACAGCAGCAACGTGACTCTCTGCACTAGCGCTCACAATTCGCTTTTGTGGCAGTCTCTTAAGTGGCGAACCATTTTGTTTTGTTTTCGTTATTGTGACATTGAAAATTACAAAATCTAACACAACACATCCAAAATTTACCAGAACTTTTTTTTTTTTTGCTTTTTTTGTCTATTCGAGATGTAGGATCGGTTTCTCCGAGCGTTGAGCGTTTCTTTATCTAACCACAATCATGGTCATGCCAAGCGTTGGCCTATTCATAGATCGCTTTATCGCTCCGACAGCCTCCCGAGCACTTAAAACCAAAAAGCGGACAAGCGAATAGAAAAAGAGTAAAAAGGGAAATAAAACCGCCATTGCGCGCGCATTTTATGCCCGCTGTCTTTTTATGCTGCCCTCCCCGACACGTTTCCTTTTTGTTTCGACCCTGCCCGAAATAAAAACTAGCGAAATAAAAATAAATTTGCGCATTTTACGCCCGATACCTGCGTGCTAATAATACCGGAATCAGAGAACGCTGAGAGGACTTTGTTGAGGCACCCCCACATCCGAAAGGGTCGCACGCAATTTGCGCCGATCGTTTGGCAGCGTATTTTACTGGCGTGGTCAACAAGCATTTTTCTGGTTCACTGAACGCCGAACACTCTCAACAGCATTACCCCCGAGTCTGCCGTTTGATCTGCAATCTGAATACAACGAGGCACAACATGATAGAACACTAGGATCTATCTGAACTTCAACAACTTTGGTGGTCGTCAGTTTTGAACCGGTTTATCTTGAAAATCCATTTCTTGATTGCGAGACTAGTTCGCTTTATAGTTCATTGTAGTTGGGTTCCAAAGCTTGTCGATACGTAAAAGCAACAATAACGTGCGATTTAATCTCCTCCTGTTGACCTATGTGTATTTCATCAAATATTAACTCACGACTGACTGAATAGGTGGCTGCTGGATGATCCTTAAGAAACATGCCGCGCATTCTGACCTCGCTCCTGCGGTTATAGTTTATCCCAACTTCCCCGGCCGGTCGCAAACATATTAACCTAAAACTTTTCAAATATGCATCATCCGCAAAGTGGAAAGTGGGAAAGTAGGAGCAACTCGGGAAAAGGAGCACGCATGTGTATGTAATCCGCAAACTTTCTACGTGGTATCATATATATAAAAAGGAACTAACATGCCAAACATCAACAACGCGGATATTAAAAACGAGCCGAATAAATTACACCCGAACATTTCCTCCGAAAGAAAAAGAAGAAGAGGCAACGACGGACTCGTATATAAATTTGAAATGCGTCAAGTTTCACCGTTGCGTTTGCTGTGTAAGCAAGTGGAGATTCAACGATAGTGAAACAGCGGCAAAAGAAATATTTGAACAAGCTGCGAGGTAAATTTGTTTCGCCGTTTGCTAAGCAACAAGCAGCACAATCCTGGCATCGACGCAACTATAAATTATGCCTGCGCTTTGTGCCGTTGTACTGTTGGAATCTCGACGCTTCCAAATTAATTATAACTGTAATTCTATAATTCCATGTTTGCGTATCTGTTACGATTACAGTTACAGTTGAATGCAGACGCCATTCCAAGGGCAGCCGGTGCACTTGGATTTAAATTCCAAAAGGTGCGATTTAATGAGCTTAAAAATGTTAAAATCCCGAGTGCTCTCAGGTCTATATAAGATTAAAGTCATCTTTTCCACCCATGCAAGTGGTTAGATTACATTTTTATTATGTTTTTAAAATTTTGAAGTCATTTCAGCTTTTTTTAATTTTTCAAATATTTTTTGCTCACCTGCATCTGAAACAAGCTTTTCGGACCTCATTTTAGGAGTGAGAATAAAATACTGTAGGTAGGTGCAAGAAAAAAAAAAGAACTTTCAAAAGCCCAAGGGAAACCAAAATTACTATTACAAAATAACTATAGAACGTTTTCAATATCAATATCGAGTAATTGTGAATTGTGATTTGAATTAACAAGTGAACAAAAAGATAGTGTGCGTATGTCAGGCCGAAACCCCCATTTTCAACCCTACGTACGTAATATACTATTTCCAATTTTGTTCGACAACGAAGCGACCTTCCGTATTAATATAATAACTAAATATTTTGTAATAAACATTTTGTTCATTCGTAATTAAAAAATTCAATGGCCTTGGCAGCACATAAAATATTACTCGATATATTTTATCGAGCATTTGTGGCATCGTTTCGGGCCCTGTAATCAATTTGTGTTGTTATTGATGCAATTCAATCACGCACGATTTAACTGCTTGTTCGAGCCGACGCACCATGAAAATTGCGTCTGCCAAGTTTAACAATTATTCAAATGCCTTTGGCGTTGACGCGCCACGATCAATCTTCAGGTGGGTGCCAGGCTGCTGGTCATGCCTAATAGTTTCAGTCAACAAACCCTTTAGCCGAGTTGGCTGAATGTTTCAGCTTGTAATAAATGTATGTTTTCTTTAACATCAACATCAGACCATGCATCTTTAATTAGGGAAAATGTAATTGATATGCAAATGAATTTAGTAGAAAGGTAGAAT
>JARJDQ010005889.1:0-13527 GCA_030264215.1 Geostiba sp. GC000077 | reverse complement strand
CCCTGTGTAAATTTTAATTTTTTAGCTTTGATGAAACTGCCAGTAGTTGAATGTGTAAATTTGAATTCTACTTAAAAAAAGGGGAAAGAACACCTCGGGACAGATGTTGTTCCAACATCAAATACAAAACAAAAAGTAATTACCCGTCAGTCAAGCCAAACGTTTCCTTTATATGCTGTTTGAGTACCAAGAGCAGGAGAAAACCCTGCGCTGATTTTAAGCAATCCTGCAGGACGCTCACGTCTTCGGGAACTCGCTCTACTAGTGCATCTTCATCCTCGTCTTCGTCGTCGAGGGCTGTGGTGGTGGTGGTGATGATTGGTTCGCCCGTTTGTTGCGCGACTTCCAGCGCCATTCGTTGCGCCTCAGTCGGAATCAGACCCTATAAGTAAAACAAATGAAGATCTATGTAACAAGGTGAGAACTATTCGTTCCCGCCTTACCTCTCGAAAGGTTTGCAGCACATTCGCCCCGGAGTTCGACAGCAGCACGTCGATCTGGTGCACGATGAAGAGTAGCTCGTCCTGCACTTGGTACGGAAAGTACGCTAGGTTATCAGCCAGGTACAACATGTACGCCAAGCTAGTGCACTGTCAAAACAAGCATTTGTATATCAAAATCAACAACTTTTGTTTTTCGTTTGTTTGTGGCGAAACTTACAGTTTGGTCAAATTGCCTTAGAGCGGTTAGAATTAAGGCACGTCGTTGTTGCTTGGAGCTCCGCAGCAGCGTGTAGAGGAAGCCGTTCAAGGCCAATGGATACTCGCCGGCGTTCTTCACCTTCCAGCCGCGCGTCACCGTCGCCGATTCATTGAGAAGGCACTGCAGCTCGTAGGACAAGCGAATACCTAACGCCCACCGCGCAAATATCAGCCCCGGATATTTCTTGTCAATTTCGGAGAGCTGCTTCTCGGCGACGCTGGACACGTACACCACCGGATCGGTGCTCATCGAGATCAGGTACGGGATGATCTGCATGGGATGCACCAGCCCCTGCTGCAGCACCAACTGCACCACCTTCAGCGACGGCTGGCGGACGGTCGCGTCCGCATGCTGATAGCTCTCCATCACCTCCTTCAAATACAGCTGGATGATCGAGGACGCCATCCCCGAGGACACATCGCCCATCTCCTTGAGATTCTCCATCTTGGACCGCTGCGCCCACTCGAGATCCTGCTGAATCATGCGATGCTCCTCCTCGATCAGGTACGACTCGATGTTCCGCAGCACTTCAATGCGATTGCGGAGGGGAATATCCTGCGCCTGCAGCATGCGATGGTAGTACAGCTTCAGCTCGTCGGCGAGCATAAACTCCGAATGCCGTATGCAGATGGCGCCCATCGCTTGCAGCGTGTTCGCCTGAATGTCCGCGTCGTCGCATTGCAGAAAGTACATGAGCATTTCGTAGATTTTATCCTTTGTATTCATAAGGGTATCGGATACCTCCGGTTTTTTAAAGTCGAAGTACCGGAACAACAAACCGACGGTAAAGAGCGCCCTCCGGAAGTACCCGCGATATTGCGACTCCTTCACCTGCCACGCAGGATTCTGATCGCGCAGCGAGTTGTAATACCGCTCTAGGAATTGAAAGTACTTTGTGAAACAATCGCGAATCAATTTGAAGTTGCGCGTCACTCGATTTACGATGGCAGCCAGGCAGGAGACGCAGCTAGCGACGATGTTCCTCGTATGCTGCAGGATGAGCTTCATCAGATCCTCCTCCAGCTGCGAGAGGAACGAGTCACTCGGATGCTCCATCATCGGTACGACCAGCTCCAACATCTTCGCAACGCGTTCGATAATCGCATTCTCGTCGCGACTCACGCACTTCATACTCAAGTAGGGCTGCAGCGTGATGGCGTGCTTCACGAGGAGCTGTGGCCGAATCTTCGCGAACAAATACAGCGTCGTGATGCAAGCGACCAATCGCTGCGAAGTACCGCTTCCCGTCGACTCCTCTATCCGCAGGATATTCTCAATGAGGCAATCGACGATCTGCTTGCAGGCGAGTAGCAGCGCCTGCGGAGGATCAACGTTCACCTTGGTCGAGTCCTCCTTGTCCTCCTTCGGCTTGAACAGGCTCACCAGCAGCTGTTCGAACCACTCCAAGCTATCGGTGCTCGCCGCCACGACATCGGTGATGTTCATCACCTTCCGCAGCAGGCTCTTCTGCGACGAGGACGTGAACCACATGTTCTGGAAGACTTCCATCACCAGCTTCCGGATGCCCTCCTCGTCGTTCACTCGCCGTATCATTTTGAGGCAAATTTCGGGGATTTTTGGAAATTCCGGACACTCGATGCAAATGTCCTTGAGGATCTTAATCACGCGCTTGCGCACGCTCACACCGGTATCGAGGATCCGGTCCAGGAGCACTTGGTAGTACTTGTCGATGAGCTCCGGCCGGCTGAGGACGAATTTGCCGACAAGGTCAACGGCGGCCTCGCGCACTGACGTCGAATGATCGACGATGGAATAATTCACGCCGATTTGGACGTCGCGCGTGCCCAACACTGAGGGGTCCGCCTCCACGATCATCGTGAGGCACTTCATCGCCTTGGTCCGAATGGCTATCGACGGCTCCCGCAGCACAAACAGTATCGACTTCAGATAGATGTCGAAGCACTTGGAAAAGTGCCGTTTGGAAGCTAAATACTGCGCGATTAGCTCCGCCATGTCATAATCGATGTACGTCTCGAAGATCTTGATTTTACTCCCAGCGCTCACGCCTTCCTTGAAAGAGCATACCTTGGCAAGCAGGAACTTTTTGCGTTCGTCCAACACGCGCTGCTGATCGATCAGCGATTCGATATCCTTCTCCTTGTGGTTGAGCTCGTCCTCGTCCTCAGAGTCATCCAGCGGCTTGCGCTTGCGACGATTGTCCTTGGCGTTGTTTTTCGGCTCCTTGATGAGCGTCTTCTCCGTATTGCAATCTTTATACCACTGTACGATATAGAAATGACGCGCAAACTTATACGCTTCGTCATTCTGCGCGTTCACGGCGAGAAAATCAAGGAGGACTTTCTGCAGAAACTGAATGCGCTCCTCGTCGTTCTTGATCTCGAGCTTTTCCGGCACCACTTCGCCCTCGGTCTCGCGCAGCTCCTCGGCTTTGATCTCCTTGATCATGTGATCGATGGTACTGAGCTTACACCGCGAAAGCACCGAATCGCGACGCAGTCTTGCCGCTACGACACCGAGATAATCCAGACTCGCCACCCTCAACGACATATCGATGCCTTTGTTGGAGAAGTTACTCACGAGGAGCTTGCCCAGGAGGCTGAGCATCATCTCCGTCGCCGGCCACTCGGGTTTATTCACAGTGGTCAAGAGATCCTGCACGAAATTCTCGAACAACGGCCGATAGTCAATGTCCTCGTTCTTGGTGCCGCACTTGGAGAGAAACGCCGATAGAAACGTCGCCGCCGTGGAGATGGCCTCGCGATTTTTATTGCTGATGAGCACATCCTTGTCGATGTTCTGCAGCTTGTCCTTTTCAGAGTCGCGATGCTTACGGTCCTCCTTCTCGCGGTCCTTCTTGCGCTTGTTGAGGTTCTCCGGCAGCACGACGATGCACTGGATGAGCTGCAGCACGAGCGCCGTGAGCATTTGAATGTTCTCCTCGCTGTTGAGCTTGTACGTGCGCAAACTGCGCTTGGAGCTCGGTAACCGCGCGATGGACGCGAGGATGTCATCCAGGAGCAGCCTCCGATGCTTTTCGTATCTCGTAAATAACTACAAAGGCGAAAAATCAGCGAATGAAAGTGCAAAACAGTAACAAAACAAAATGGCGTACCGTCGTGACCAGTTTTAAGCTGGATAGTTGCAGGTCGCTAACGTTTTCGGTGAAGAACGGTGAAACGCCCATCGTGGAGCAGTGCAGGACGATCGTATCAGTCATCAGTTGCATTTCCATGAGGTCCGCCAACTTCGAGACCAGCTCGCGAAGCTTGTTGTACAGAATCTGCACATTGCGGTCCAACTGTTGCATGGACTTGCGTTTTCTGCCGTCGGCTGCACAAACAATTGAAATAATTGATAGAGGAAACAAACTTTTGTTTTTTTTATAGTTTCAAGTGCGCCACCAGAGGGCTTAGGGCTGTCAAACAGAAAAACCGAAAAAAAAACCGGCATCAAGCCCAATAGTGTTGTGTGAAAAAAAACCGGTGCGAAAACCTACCGCCAGTCAAACTCACCTTTTTTCTTACTATCCACACGATACGTCACATCGTACGAAGGAAATATCGTATTGGTTAGTTGATACTTGATGTACAGCACGATGCGGTCGATCACATCCTCGATGTACACACGCTTGGGCATGTTCTTCGCGGTAAGTATGTGCAGGCAGGTAAGACACGCGTCCGCAGCGCCGAGCACGCGCTCCATCGCCGTCTCAATCCACAGCTGTCGCATATTCTCATTATCCTCGTCCGTGATCGGCGTAACGCGATCAGCACCGCGTATCGTGATCTCCAGCGCAAATAGCAACTTTACAATACGATCGATCGGGATCATCTCCATCGCGGAGAGCATGTTCAGCTTGGCCGCCTCGGTGGCCAGCTCCTGCACGATGTGCCTACTAAGGAGGTGCTCATCAGGCACCATGCCGTCGTCGCCGATCTCAGTCACATCGATGTTGCTGTAGAACTTCAAGACGTACTCGACGTTCTTGTTGAACCTGCCGTAGGTGTTGGACTCCATGAGCTCCTCCACGGTCATCTTGTGCAGCATTGGGCCGAGTTTCTTCTCCACCTTGCGCAGCTTGGCTTTAATTACCGGCTCCGCATGCCGTTCTACAGCAGGCTGGAACCGTTGCTTTCTGCCAACGAGCGCCGAGAACGTATCGGGGACAAAGTCCTCCTCATCGGGGCTGGCGGCCTTCTTCCTGCCGCCCTGAGGTTTCTTCTTCCTCTTGTCCTCTTGTTCTTCTTCTTCCTCGTCCTCCGAGGCGGAATGTTCTCGATACTTTGCAGCGGCGCGTTTGCGCGATTTCGTGTTCTTTTCGAAGGTGATATCGTCAATGCCCAGCTCCTTTGCCAGCTTCGGTCGATTCTCGATGAAATGCGATAGACTCTTCTGCATGAGGAGTTGGTCCTGGTCCGATATCCGCTGGAGGCGCACCACGGGCTGCTTCATCAGCATATCATTGTCGGTGCTGGGCTCCTGGGGATGTGCGTTTGTGTGATTTGCTTCTACCACAGGCTGTGTGTATAAACCCTGCGCCTGCTGATACTGCTCCTGTTGTTGCGCCTCCAGCTGATGCTGCAGCTGCGGCTCGGGATCATGATGCGCGTATTGGTCATGCATGAGCGCCTGCGACTCCGCCGCCTGACCGTAGCCATCGTAATCCATGTGCGCGTCGAGCTGCGGCTGCAGCTGCTGGTGGTGCAGCTGATCGTACATTACGTGGTCCTGCTGGTTGTTTGGCATGTTCATCGCGTGCATGTCTAACGAATTCACCAGCGGCAAATGCTGTTGCTGTTGCTGTTGCTGCAGCGACGCATCGTGATACTGATTGTTCATACTTATTGATGCCTTCTGCGGTTGTTGATAGCTTACATATGGGTCCATTTGACTTTTATCTATTAATAACATATTGTTTTGATCACCTGGAAAATATGCGCAATATAAATGTGCTGTTATTGACATAGCTGGCATAGCGTACCTTTGCCCCTAAATACATTTGGATTTGACGCTAGCAGCGATTGCAAGAGGGGTGGGCTATCCCCATGTGGGTCAACTGATGTCTCAGTGAACATAAAATTATCCTTAACATCTCTGAAATTGATAAAAACATGTTAAGATGTGGATTTTACAGGTTTCTGTTTTATAAGCAATTGTTATAAACAAAACACGACAAAACAGCAGCAATTGTTTTGTTTGCAGAACCCTGTAATTATTTGATAAAAGTGCAGTCTTACATGTGATCAGCTGAAGTTTGACTGAGTGATTGCAAGAGCTGAGGCACGAGCGAATCATCGCGGACGCGCAGATAGTTTTGCGCTTCTTCGGCGACGCGCGGATGAAACAACAGCGATTTGTTGCTCAGCGTTTGCGACAACGGCGTCGGTAATGGCATTTCAGGCAGTACTAAAACAAAACACACACATGTTTGTTGGGTAAGTTGGATAACTTTGCAGTACTTACAGTCGGTGAGACTTGCCACCCCCGCCAAAGTGGTGATTGGCACGCTGGGAACTTCCCGATCCATCGCTCGAACTCAATGAACATAGAATCGCAACCGAAAAGCAACCACACGCTCAACCAAACACCATGGCGATTAGCACGCGCTGAGAATGTTCAGCCGTCTGCTATACAACAGCAATAAGCGTGTGCGGAGACATTGGTGCTGCACGTATAGCAGAGGCATCTGCGCCAGTTGCACTTGCACTCACTAATTACTTTGAAAACTCGGAATCTGTTTGTTAAAAACAAAAGGTTGGAAACAAAAGGCGACGCCGTAAACCTGGGGTGACAATTGCCACCTGCGCGTGGCTTGTGGGGGCTGAGCTCCTGCGCTTATTTGCAGCGCCGGACGTCGTCGTCGTCTTCGTCGGCCTGCTGCTCACCGCGGACAACAACAGCGAGCGTGCATGACATAACTGTCAACACACCGTCCGGCGGCGGCGATGGCGGCGTCGCACTGCCGATGGTGCAGCGGTTCGCAAGCCCTCTGATCCTCTGATGATGCGCTTCTTCGCGGTCGCGGTCGCACGCAGCGCACTTGGGCTTCTCTATGCCGCGCACAGCGATCATCCAGCGGGCGACCGTCGATGCGCCCCGCACCAGGCCACCACTCACCAACACACTTCGTGACTTCGGCCTGCCGATGGGGGCTCCCGGGCTGCTGCTGCTCTTCGGCTCCGTTTTTCAGCGGACGCCGCACTTGCGCTCGACGGTCAGGGACGCTCCAGCGGCGCAGTGGGCACAGGCGTTCAATCGCGCGCGATGCACTTCACCACACGCGCGCCGGCTATTGTTTCTACGCCCGCCGCACGGTCCTTAGCGCACGAAAATGCAATCGAATGGCGACGTTCTAAACACGGATTCATTGGATTGGGAGGCAAACTACATCCATACAGCATACAGCCACAGTTAACGAGTTTTTTTCTACCATTTCTGTAATGCTTAATGCAACTGGTACAGCGCTCACACCTATAGAGGGCGCTAGTGGGATCGAACTGCAAACAAGAAACAAAACAAAGAACTTACAAAGAAGATGTTTTGATAATCTCACAACGTTTGCTACAAGTTTGACAGAAAAGTACAATATTTAAAGTCTTTATTCACACCTGACACACAACAACGGATAAATTTGATAATTTTTTACATCTCCTCGTCAACAATACTTTTGTTTTTGATCACATCATCACTAGAAGCACTAAAAGATCGCGTAAGAAATACCCTAGCACTTAATTCCTGCGTTTTCATGAAATCCCCGCGTGAAATCATGATTTTTCATGAAAATTTCCACACATTTTAAAGCTCATCCAGATGTCGCTAAAATCCCACACATCAGTCAAATGTGGTGCGCAACTTGGCTATTACTTCACAAGTTCACAACAACCTCCACTTTTCACTAAAAATCCCTAGGTTTAGGCACTAGGCACTAGAGACATGAAACAGAAACCAAAATTTACTTGACTTTCAAGTTTCCACAGCGTTGTCTATCGCATTTGTTTGCATTTGGCTGGCGCATTCAGCCATTCAGCGCGGATGTTTACCCAATCGGGCGCAGCGCACTTGCAGCCGCCGGCCGCCCGCCCCAGCATTTGGATTGCCCAGCAAACAAGTGCCAGACAGCGAGGCGGAAAAGTGGAGGGTGATTGGGTGACGGGTGACGCCATTACAAGATCAGCGGGTGTGCGCTGCGTACTGTTTTGTTTCCCGTCGCTGAGTCGCGTCCGGTGAGGGCGATAAAAGAAAATGTCCAGCGCCAGAACTCCACCCACCGTCACAGGAACATCAACAATGATATTCGCATATATTACATCAAAACGAGGCAATAAACATTTGCAATAGGTAAGTAAACACGCCATAAATCATTGCCACAGCCGACGGGTTGCATACACACACTGTGCGTTTTCATTTGTTTTCCTTTCAAAATGTAAAGTGAACATGTACACTTCCTGGTTTTAGATCCAAGTGCAATGCATGTTGATTGTGTCCCTGGGACTGGGATAATGCTGGAGAGGATAGAGGCACAAGCTGATAGCCACAGACACAATGGTGCTGTTCCAGTATGTTGCATGCAGGTCCTTCGATGCCAAGACAGAGGGAAACGCCATTTACAATGCGCTTTCCTATGCACAACGTGATGCGCTGCTGGTCTATGAGTATAAGCCAGTGTACGCTCATCAGAAGACATGGCTGAAGGCGTATAACCCGCGCACCAGCCAAACAGGATATGTTTGCAGTAAGTAGACATGGGAATTATCAAATATACTGTGAAGTAATGTTTTTCACACTCCATACTTGTTTACTGCTGCAATTTTCGTCATTTGCTAAGTATGCAACTGAGAGATTGTTTTTTGTTTTAGCTGAATACCTCAGCCTGATTAAAAGGCACCAGGATGATGTGGCTGATACATCCAGTCAGGATGATTATACATCAGGTAAATGCACTTAATTTCACTGAGCTTAGCTCAAGTTCTCAAGATTTGAGTGTGACATCGCGAAAACTAAAAATATCGATGTACAGAAACTCGGCGGGTGTTCGTTTGTAAAAATAGCTCAAAAAAGCATGCCATAATGTCTGGGCTGGCACTGGCAATTCGTCTTCCTCTTTTCCTTCTTTCTTTGTTTGCGTATCACCGACACCGTGTCTCGTCACTTCGCATTTCGTCATTGTAAAATTTAGAAGTCTAGATCAAGGTTTGCCAGCATACCAGCAGCAGGAAGCCAGAACTGACCGCAAATTACGTGTTGGCAGCTCATTTAGCCTGATGATACCGACGATCCGACGATAACATCATTAGCGTTGTAGCGCTGTATACTAGGTCAATTTTGTCGCACTCGCACTGTTCTGCAGTTCATTGTTTACTTTTACAGTTTCCTTTTTTACTTCTTCAATTGTTTTCTTTGTTTTCTATTTGACAGCGTTCAGCGAATAAAACGAATAAAACAAAAGTAATCATAGATCATATAAATTATATGGATAGATTCGAAAACCTAACCCTGTTGATGTAGATTAGCAGATAATCTAAAAATCTAAAAATAATCGCCAAAACTCGAGCACCGAGCCACGGGAATTGACCTAGTTCAAGGCTAGATGGCGAAATTGCTCACAATATTGACGTTTGCTTTCTTTTTTCTCTTTTCAGTGGCTGTGGCGCATCAAAAACCGGCAACGCATAACTTTGTAAAAAGCTGTGTCGTTCAGCCATTATTCTGTGCGCATTGTAAGTGTCTTTCTACTTTTAACACTTTGTGCCCTTAAAAATGCAACTTTATTGTTTTTGACAGGTACTGATTACATCTGGGGTGTGGGAAGGCTTGCACTAGTCTGTCAAGGTATGTGCCCTATCGATAATCCCACTTAACACATTTGTACCCTTGAAATATAGGGATTGAGAATTTGAGATCGTTCGGGCGCAGATTTGTTTCAAACTTTTAAACTTTTCATCTAAAATGTTAATGTAATTTATCGCATCGCGATATTGTGGAGCTTCGACGTGTTCGTTCGATTGCTCAAGGTGTTGGTTGCTAACACCTGGCTTAGCTGTTTGAGATTCAGATATGATACGGTTGTAACTTTGGAGTTCTCCCCTTTGCGAAGGAGTGAAGAGTAAAGACGCTTCTTTGACGTTTTGGGTTAATGAAATTCAAGCTTTTTAATGAGCACATCTAAATGCAAGTGGCCCGGGAAGGGATCGTGCTGTACGTATGTGTATTCTTCCGCTCGTTGTCACTCGCAAGTTGGAAGTTGCAAGAAAACGCGGATTATTCATTCGGCCGGGACATGCGTGCTACTGCTACCGAATCTTTTGTGCGCCGCGCGCCGCTCGCTCGTAAACTACGTGCCGAAACCAAGGCCAGCCATGCGCTGCGTTGCGTTCCGCGTTTGCAAGAATAGAAATAAATTTCATTCAGCTGCGACGCTGCAAGGTAGTGGCGCTGATTGGATGAGAAAGAAGAGGGTAGGTCGGCCATTTTGTAAAGGCATGTGGGCATAGCGTGCGGTTGTGGTTTTTGGTTGAATTTATATGGATTTATTTGGGCCAGCCGCGGCGGCGGCGGCCGGAGAATTATGTAAAATGTTAAAATTATACCGTACAATGAAAGCGCGCTTGGCCGGTCGGGACGGTCGGTCGCCGGTCGGCGATAAACCGTTGATTCGTTGATTGGCGAAGCCGCGAGGAGGTCACGGGTGCCGGCCCGGGCTGCGGTGTGCGCGCGAGCGAGCACGCTAGAGCCGTTCGGGCGGAGCTGCGCATGAGCGAAGCGGCGGCGCTGCGGTCACCTCGCACGCTTCGTGCCGGCTCGGCGTGCGCCGCCGCGCTCGCTAGCAACAGCGGGGCCGGGAGAGCGGCCGGCGCAGCGCGGCAGTCGTCCGTGTACCGTTTGCTGCGCCGTGCCATCGCAGCGGCCCACCACCGTGTACCTGTACCGCACCGAGTACCCGCGGCCTGGCCTGGATGGATGGATTTTCTGGTGTCGTGGTCGTCGCCGTCCACCACTCGCACCGAACACACGCCGTCGCACACGCACCCGGCAGCCCCACACGGTTGTAGCGCTTTCCTGGTGTGCTAATGTGCGAAATTGAATGCGCGTGCCGCCGCCGGGGGCCTGCTATGTCGAGGACAAAGCCGCGCGCGACCCCGTCTCCCTAATTCGAGCGGCGCTCCCGCTGCCCGCGCGATGACATAATGAGCCAGCACGCGAACGCCGCTACGGCGAGCGACATGGAGGAGCTGTGCCATCGCTTTCTGCTGCCGCTGCCCATCGAAGGCCAGCTGTACAAGGGCTACGAGCGACTGGTGCCGGACGTGGACGCCGACGCCGCCGGCGCGCTCTACCAGAAGCTCGCGCAGCACTCGCCACCACAGCCGGCCGGGCCGGTGGTGAGCATCGACAGGGAGAATTACATGCTGCGCGGCGTCAGCCCGGCGCCGGCGGCCGCCGTCGTCGCCGCGCGCGACCTAGACGTCGAGATGTTCGTGCTGCGCGAGACCGGCAGCTCGCTGAACGGCGGCGACGCTGGCGCCGACCCGCCCAGCTACTGCGCCCGAACGATCTCCGTGCACGGCCTGCTATGCGCGTGCCGTCCGACCTGCTGCTGCATGTGCGCGTCTTTATGCTCACCAGATTGCCATGCCTGCTACCACAACGTGTGCGCGCGGTTCGCCTACGTGCAGCGCTGCCAGAAGGTGCCTGGCACCCCGCCACTCACGCTGGAGAACCTGGTGAGTTGAAAACCTTTTTTTACACTTTCCGGCTACAGGGCCACAACCTAGGTTGTGTCGGCATCAGCCGGTGGCGCCGCCCCCCCACCCGATTCGCCTCTGAGGCTCTGAAAAAATCTAAAACATCGCCGGTCGCAAAGAATCAATAATTCACGACACAAAGCGACGACTAACTTTTCCTATGCGCGCTGGACTCGCAGGAGGTGCACACATCAAAACATCAATTTTCATTCAATAAAGCGTTGGCACTTGGAGTGACAACATGAAGTGGATGGCGAATGGCGCAGAAAACGGCCGAGCTAAGCATTCAGTGAGCCGAGTGCGCGACTCGCCAGCGGCAGACCGTTTGCAAAGCTCAGCAGAAATGGCGTTTTTGCGCATTCTTGCATAAATTGCGCTTTCCCGCGGCGGTGCTGTGCACTTGAACGATTTGTTGGCGTGCAGGCGCCACGACCAGCAAAATTCTGCCTAATAATGAATTTAATTAGGTCTACGGCGCTGGCGCTTCATTACAATTCACAATCATCGATATTAATAATTATATCTTACATCCATAATACCATAATCCACGAAAGTCCTCGAACTCAAAGCATGTTTGAAGTTGATTGTTCGGGGGGATAATTACGGCGCACATTGATGCTGATACCGTAAAAATGAGGACGATAAGCGTCGAAAGCGAGAGAATCGCAATAAATGTTAATTTCGGTCATTTCATTGGCTTTTTATCATTCGCTTCGAGATGTCGTCAGAGTGTAGCCAGCCGCCAGCCCAGGGCCGCACTTAACATCCTGGTGCAGTAAAAACATGATTTATCACAAAAATTGGCATAAATCTGTGTGAATATGAAATTTTTCGGCGTTTTTTTCTCGGTATTTTTTTCTGCTCTATGCTTGTGCGAGACGAGGAGAACGTGCTGCTTGGAAATTGAAAGATTGAAAGCGGGAGGCCCCCGCGCTGGCGGATAACCTCGACGATGACCTTTTGGTGAATATTGCAAGTGCGCGACGGCGCCGCGCACGTCGCTATCTTCAAAAACTTAATTTTCCACTTTTTATTGGCTAAATCATACTAAAACTATAAATACGTCAATTATTAATTAAGTATCTTTTAATTGGTTGTGTTAATTTTTAAATTCTGTTTTAACCGTTGCAACAACCGCCTCAATCAAAATGCATTTGCATTAGCTCAACTTTAATTTTTGTCGCGTTTGCGATTTGTGATTCTGGACGGTTAAAATAACCGGTTAAAATAAATAATAACCGGTTATCAAAATAAAACTTGATTTTTATTTAATTTGAAAAATAAAGCAATTTTAAGCAATATGTTTCGGTATTTTTCAAAAATGAAAAACCGGTTATTTTTTCCTTTATTTGACTTTGACTCCATGTGCTGTGCACTTTTCATATCAACGTTGATCTCTAGTTTAGTTCTAGCTTGTTCGTGGTTGTATTTTTCTTTCAAAGGCGTAATCTATAAATTCACTGACGCGATAAACGAAGGATACTTGATTGTACACCATAAAAATGAATAATGAATCGAATGTATTGAGGATCTAGCATGAATAGCCTAAATTCTAAATATCTCATATGTAAAATCCTAAAATCTAAATATTTATTCAAGTGTAGTTGCGCGGTCGTCGCGTGCAGGTTTTTTTTTCATTCGTACGCATTATCATGTAAAATGTAAAAATATCCACCATCACCTGGCAGATGATCAAAAATCGGGCGGAGATATTTGCAACTATTTAGCGAGGCGATGAGCGTTCGTCGCCACCGGCCACGGTTGCGCTTCTATTTTATATAGTATTATCATTTTCACTTGACAGAGATTTTTATTTTCAGCGCATGTTATAAATTATCTTAAGTGGAGCAACATTTAAAGAAAAAAATGCAAACATTTTAATTTTTCGTTGTTAATGACGACTTTTACGCACGAGTGGACTAATAGTAGTAACCACTTTTATAATTGGGCGTCAAGTCGGCCATGAAAAAGAAATATAAAATATAAGAGTGAGTAATGAGCATTACACATGATGCGTATTGCAGGATATTAAATATCGAAAGGTGTGTGTCTCTGTGTGTAATTGGATCTTTACATGATAGTCGTGGATAATAGTTATTAT
>JARJDQ010005878.1:0-10749 GCA_030264215.1 Geostiba sp. GC000077 | reverse complement strand
TGACGGGTTTTACTATCATCTGTGCTTCCCTCGGGATCATCGTTCGGGAGAAAACGGGAATAAACTAGCGGGGGTGAATGGCGCCCTCTGGTGGCCGCGTAAAAACAGTTTACGAGGCGGATAAAGTTTAGCAACAAGAATCCGAAGAGAAAATTCAAATCGCCATAGTGGTTTGGGAGCTATCACCGAATTTGTATTTTGAATTTTGCTTTTTATGCTTTTCGCCATTTATTTTCGAACATACGCCTGCAGTTTCATATGGATAATATGGCAATGCAATGGCCTATGTTCGAGGATAAATTAAAAGCACGGTATATGATTCATAATTCGAAATCTGAGAAAATCGGTAAAACTACAGGTAGCTGTCAGAGGCAAAGTGGCAGTTATCATCATAGATTAGGTGCTTAAATTTGCAGTTGCACCGAATGCGCTAAACCGAAAGGCTAATAAGCAAAATAACCCCATGGAAGTATAAATGATGTAAGGGGTTGTAAGGTCAGAGGTATAAATGTCACAAATGATCGATTGAGTACTCTAGCTGAATCTAACACACGCCCTTCAAAGTTGCTCAAAATTGCATCACTTTGAATTCACTAGGTTAAGTTAAGTTCAGTGAAATGGTGAACTTTTGCGCTATGCACTTTTATAAACGAACAGAATGGGGTATATTCATAAGGTGTAATTAGTTGTATTGAACTGCAGATATTGAAAGACTATTTTAAAATACTATGCTCATTTTTTAACATTTTTCGATTAGACCCAATTATACCCTAATTTGACAAACTTGTTTTACCAACCCCTAAGCCTCACCATTTCTGCGATAACTCGCCCTGGTTGTTATCTTTTTCCATTTGCTTTTTATAGCCAAAGCAACTCAAACTGGTTTTTACTACTACTGAGATCTTAGAACGTTGTGCTGAACGTTTTCATGAATAAATTTCATTTATTAATTTCATACAATCAATCAGATAGTAATGTAGTAATTGAAGTAATTAGTCTAGACTTTCGACTCGAGTCTCGACGACTCGAGACATGACTGATGAGAGGCGTCGAGTTTAGTTCCGTTTTGATACGCCTTTTGATAATAATTAATACGCATTGACAATCTTCCTAATTACGCCTTACAACTATGGTGACTTGCGACTTCGATGATCAAATTACGCGCGCGAATAACACGCTCTGTTTATTATCAGTCAAGTCAAGTCAAGTCGTAAAATGCACTTGGAACACGCCACAACAGTTTGATCCAAGCCTGATCCATTTCCATCTTACGCAATTTTTCACCAAAACGCACGTTTCAATTAAGACGTGCGCATTGTGTAAAAACAAAACGTCACCACATTGTATTTTTTTGTATTTTAATCTACATCTACATGTTGACATCGTTTTTATCAGGTTATTTACTTCGAACAACAGTTATGAGTAAAGTACACACTACACACATAAAAAATGTGTGTTCTATGTTGAAAACGTTAAATATAGACAAACGCAATTAATCGTACTCTTCGTAAATAATTGCGATCGCATTTGAACGTGAAATCCCAAGTGACCTAATGGCATAAATAGCGGTGCCATTCAAACAGCTGATTAGTTGGATAGTTGGTCATTCTACACACTTAAGTACACTTGGCTTGGCATTAGCTTTCATAAGACTTATACAATACGCAGTTGCAGTTGCAAATACAAATGCATTCTGCACGTATACATGCTGATTGTTCATTGCTATTGGTCATTGAGCATTGAGCATTGGTCATTGATTGCGACTGCAGGACTACACATTATCATTGCACATTTGCGGTGGCTTTCGCTTCGATCGGTTCGATTTGATTGAATTCAGCTGACTGTTGGCATGTTGGCTCCGTTGGCTTTTTATGGGCGCAGTGGTTATTGTTGGTATGCAACACAACAATGGATGGCAATGTCGTACTGCATGTGGTACTATCATCTTGCCTGCGAGAGTTAGATGCAAGAGGTTGTGTAATCGCAAGAGCAATCGAATGCAATCTTCGCTGGGGCGCTTGGCATGAAAGTAAAATTAATATTATACTGCTGTTGTTGTGCTGGCAAGTTGCTAACCAACATACAAAGTGCAAACTACAAGTTACCCAATCGAAAAAATGAAAAACGATTTGTCCGATGATAGATGCAAAAGTGATTTGGAATTTTGTAATTTACCATTTACGCTTGCTATTTGTAGTTTTATTGTATTGTGAAGGTTTTTCCAAACAATTAAATATACCTACAAAGTTGCGTCTGAGAATTCATGAAGGTGATATTTTCAATATAGGCAACCTCTTTAACTCGAACAACGTTGGGCGCCAGGCGCCAGATGAACAGAAGCTATCTGTTGTGCAAACGATTTAACTATGATCCAGTTGGAATTTGAAGCTGAAATTTGATACACAAGTTCTCGAGTTTATTAAGCAGATGGAGTTTGATTTAGGAAGTAATCAGTGCAGTAATTACAGAAAATTTCAGATTTTTCTTCTTGAAAACTTGCTGCCTCTACTGGCTCAATAATGTAACTGTTGAACAAGAATAAGAAGTGTGAGCGAAAGCAGCGTTGACTTTCTGATGAAAATACCTGAAATATTTCACAGTTGTAAATACTAACAGCAAAAGGTTGATTTGATTGCAAGTTATGCACGGAATGCGAATGGAACGGCATGTTCATGAATCATTGATTCATGGTCTGTGCCTGTGGATCCAATACACGTGTAATAATTACGCAAACCTATAACAATTACCACAATCGTAAACTTATATAATGAAATAATGAAGCATATTAATTAGCAAGCAATTGCATCCGTAAATAGCACCAACTTTCATCTGCTAAAAACTATTCCTTGGAAGTGCTTTGAAAAGTATGTACACAATCAGTCATCGAGAATTGAGTACATATTTATCAAATCATCGTCACAAGATGTTTTCTCCATGTTGTGTGTTGTTGCTTGTTTCCCCGCTCGAGATTTGTTGCTTTTCGAGGCGTGGTTGTGACGTACTTCATACGCAATTCATAATTCACTGTGACAACAAGATTCGTCCAACCTCTATATTCGAGTTACTATGTACATTCGCAACAGTCACAAAGCCTCAGAGCCTCAAGGATCATGTGGCCGCAACCACGCCATGTCATACTGTAAAAAATATTTGTTTTGCATCAGACTTTTATGAACCTGCTAAATCTTTTATTCCTAACTCGCAATTCGCATGATTAGTGTTTCGGCTTTAGCTACGACGTCCGACGTTACATTTCATTTCATTATCAAGCATCGGAGTATCTGAGCACTGAGCATGTAATTAAATAACATAAGTTTTATCATTGATTGGCGTCTACAGTGGAGAATGGACGCTGAGATGAAATGTATCTGTGGGAAATTTCCATTCGATAACACTTTATTCATAAGTCAGGAGTGAAGTCAAGATTAATAACTTCTTCTCTATACAAGTAGCACTGTGCAGTGTCATGAGTGTCATGACTGTCATGTAAACATATAAACAAGATTGAAAATTAAGCTGTTACGAACTTAGTAGGAGATTTCAATTCAATTATCTAATTGCTTGGTAACTAACTTTCTTAATTTAGACAAACATGGATATTATTGGACACAATATCAGTGGTCCATCGTCATATTGAATCTGTGTCAACGTCAGTGTTTGATATAAATAGAATACGGAATAACAGAATAAAATGTTGATAAAAACAATTATCACTATTACATTACTATATATGCTTAAGTAAACTTGTTAAGGTATCCTTATCATAGTTTTACATACGTTAAGGTTTTTAAAGACTCTAAAGAGCAGTCGTTGAAAAAGTGTGATTACTTAATTGTCAGGTCTAAAGTCACAAAAAGTCGAAAGTAAAAAATACAAATGGTGTGGCATAATAATAAGAGACGTAAACGCCTGCGCCATCAGGCACCCAGACTCGACGCGATGGTCAATGCGCGAAGGTCGGACAATATAATTATTTTATAATTATCTATATAGCTGGTGCGCACGATGCATTCAATGGCACATGGTAGAATCGCAGAATAACCACTGTCCGTTGTCCGAAGGTGATGGCTCGCCACGACCGTAATCATGAGTTATGAGTTGTGAGTTATGATTGTGACTCATTTTGATTGGGAGCATCACGCGCACCAATAATTGTAATTTTTACAATGATTTCGAAGAACTGTTTACACTTTACAGGTTGCTACTAAAATTCCAGAATATTTGAGAAAAAAAAAACTTCATTCATTGTGACTGGTGTAAAGTGTATTAATAACATATGTTTTTATTATTTTATTAATAATAATGAGAGGTATTATCTAGTATACTTTATGACTGTATACTCCAGGCAGTACAAGCTTTCAAATACGATTGGTAAAAGTGGGGAAGTACAACTTTCAACTCTGCTTGTTTGTTATTTACATAACATGTGTTTGAATGAGTTTTATGTATGTTTTTTTTTCTTCAAAATTCCCATGTTCCCCAAGAAACAAATATTGCAGATTGCGATGTGAAAGAGAAAAAAAAAACACACAAAGTTAATTGAAGAACAACTCTGGTCAAATAGAAAGGCGAGCCTTTAATCATTTTCTTGAAAGCTCAATTTGACTTCAAACAGAAAAAAAGCGTTCACGTGTAAATTACAAACTTTGTTTGCTGCAAATATCCTATTTTCTAAATATCTAAATCGAAAGCATGCTAGGATTGTGTCTGTGCATGGTTAATAGTGTAACTGATAAAAAGCAATTTCACGCTCGAGTCAAAAGCACAGAAAACGTGCTGTACGTGTGTGATATCGTATGTTGCAAATTTGCAATTGCGTTGGACATTACGATGTCAGACTTGAGGTCAGTAACCATGTAACCAACTAACCATATTGGCATACTCATTTCAATTCCATGGGCATAATCTCAATCGTCAAAAACAATTCTAATTAGGCTGTTTATATGGCTTTATTATCAAGTCTTCAAGTCGAGTTCTTTTTTCTGACGAAAACATCAAACAACAATTTTGGAGAATTTTAATATGATTATGATTATTATGGCTATGGATTCTGTCGACATGGCAACATGCACAACATGCACTTGGATTTTACAATCAGTTAAGTCTTATGACTTACGTTAATTGTATTTTGCGAATTAAATACCAATTACGTACAATTAGAAACACGCATGGATTTAAACCAGACCAACGAAAGCTCTTAATCAACTCAAGTTGTTTTTTTATTGTCAATATAAAGTTCGTTTAAATCAGTTTACAAATGAAAATGATGATGAATGCGGCATTTATCAAATTATAGGGGCATTTCAGGAATTGCATGAATTAATTGTTTCACTATTTATACAGGGTGTACGGAAACGACTAATTTTAAAATAATTCTACTCTTGGTTTAAAAATTCAAGAGAGACAAACTTAAAAAAATGGTGTTATTTTTGTACATTTCTAACCTCAAAACTGTAATTTTTTTGTACTAAGATTTTTACAGAATTAGCAAACATAAAGCGCCACATTCATTTCCACACACCCTGTATGTCAAGATAGTAGTTTCCAAGAGATGTTAAAAATTACAAATTACCTACAACTTCACGGGGAAGTCCACACTTTGCATTCCCACTGAAAGTGTTTGATATGACTGTATCACAAATCGTAAAGTGCTTGCCATCCAGTAAAGTAAACACTTTGCAAAACATCCAAAATGTACTCTTCTACAACGTACTATGTTGGTTATAGTTCGTGGATTTAGTTTCCTGGTTAGTGATGATGGTTGCATGTGTTTTGAAATGTTTAATGTCGGCAGTTGTAAGCGTTACTTTCGATGTTTCGATTCGATTGGTTTCGATTTTCAGCCGCACATTGATTAATTGCACTGACGCACAGAGAATCAGATATAGAAGCGAGAGGGCGAGGGGGCGAAAGCCTTTCCGAAATTGGATACTTCTTTCTGTGTTTGATGGCAAATAGCAATGTGTAATGTAATAAACAATCGATAAAATAATCACCAGACCTATAGGACTAGGACTATTTTCATACCACAGAAATATCATCTCGATCGAATTTTACCAACGTCAATCGAGTAGAATTGACGTCAAAGAGGAAAAGAAATGTCCAGGCTACATAATTTCAGCTTTTAATTAAATCTATTTCAGGTACATTCGTAACTGTTTAAGCATGGAGGTGCGATTCACGATTCCCAAAGTTTCCAACCCACCCAAGTTATCAGTTATTCAGTTGTATGCTAGCGTCCCTGTGTCAATATGTAATCGGTTATTTATAGCTCATCAAACACACATCCATCGTATACGCACATGACTTTTGAGGCTCCAGCAATCTATAATTACACAATCCGTTATTGATGGGTCGATATAGGTCCCGAAGGTATACCAAAGGCTGAGATTCATCCAGCAATCATGAACAAACACACCGTTTCATATTGGTTCGAGGAAAGTTCTATCGTCATATTAAATCCCTGCCATATCATATCTTGCATATCAGGAGGGTGGATTCTATATTCTAAGAAAAAATAATCCTTTCATCGTTTCATCTGTTTGCATTTTAGCAATCAATCTTATGTGAAAGCTAGTTTTATTGAAAGTCGTTTATTTATAAACTGTATTGTTGATTGTTTGCACAAATGATTTGATGATATGGATTATACAATGTTTATGAAAATCTCTGTATAGTTGAGATTCACATTTTATACTTATTGATTAGTCATTGTTATTATCACCCAGTATTGTTATACTAATTTGAATACTAATTTGAATAAAACTAACCTAACCCAATCTAATCCAACTGAAACGTTTCCTGTAGTTCCTGTAGAAATTTAATAATTAAAATTATACGGGGAGATCCAAATATGAGTGTATACAGAAAAACCAGCTGCAATGATTCCTTTAATATTTTGAAAGTACAGTATCATTCCTGGCATGGTCATTTTGGAAGAAATATTTAATTATAATACAGTAATGAAATTTCATCCTATTCTCATTGCCGCAAATTTAATAATAATGGTTGCTCTTATATTAAAATAAATTTAAGAAAAAAACATTTTTTAAATTTTATCTGGATCACCCTATATATCGGATATAGGTATTCAAGTAATATAACAAGGCCTTCACTCACTGCCAAGTGTTACCTCATGTTTGCGGTCTGTGCTCGTCCTTAAAGTTTGTCACCTACACCATGTCCTGCTATGCACACGCATTGCAGGACGTGTCTGAGCCAAAATTAGTGTGCCCAGGATGAGGAATGTAATATTGTAAACAAATTGATAGACGCCTACGATGTTAAATTAAATATACAAGTAAAATGCATAATTATAAAAGTAGATAATAATAAGATTTATTATTCAGGTTCGGGAAATTTTCAGCTATAAATCTGTTAATCAGAATCCTCAACTTAAACCATAATGATGACTTTGATGTGTTTGAATTTTGGGAAAAACACATTTTCCGTAGGAGTCAATAATGTTCCTGTTTATATTCATACGCTAATGGTTAATGGTTTATCGTTTGTGCATTCCATATTTCTAAGAATTAAGCTCATTTTCCGTCATAAACAGAGTACATAAAACCGTTACGTTGAAAACTATAACTTTTAAAATAGTTCAGAAAGTCTATAAACATCAAGTTTGTCTACTCGTCTACTGTCTAGTGTCTAACACTGGAACTAGTTTTCTACTCTATATGTTTTATGTTTTCCACGAGGCACAGATTATTACTCGGAAAACGAACTGCGTTCACAAAATATCCCAAACATCAATTAATCCCCCTCACGACTGTTATTGAATTTCAAATAAAGCTCAAACCCAACAACGCATCGCGTTAACTAGCTAACGAGCTAATTTTAGGGAAGTTTGGTCAACATTATGTGAGTTCATATTGATTCACCTAGAAACATAGGTTTTCACGAATATTCTACCAGTTGAGTTAAGTTAGGAAATATTGAGCAATTACATTCGTAATGGAACTAAATAAAGCTTTTGTGTGTCTATAATGGGTTTCATGCTATTTCTGTAAAGATTCGTCATTTAAAATATAAGCATTGGGGTTAAATCAGAGGTTTTTCCAATTTAATGTCTGTGTCAACGTATCACATTATTCTGGATTTAAATTTGGCACAATTTAAGTCATAAGTCTAGAATCTAGAACAATCAACCAATATTATGGATTCACGATTCTAAACTCATCTGGCGCCAAAAGTAAAGTAGCGCGAAATTTTCTATCATTTTTTAAATGCCAACATTTAGAAAATGAGCACAATTTGTAGATTTGTCAACATAAACTTAGCAGCTTACTCTTCCGCCCAACAGGCAACGGAACTTTTATATCATTTGGATAAAATCAAATTTGAAATGTTGAAACGCACTTTCTTCGATAAAATACACTACGAGATGTAGATCATATGTTATTGTCGATAGTAATATTGCGCACGAGCTGAAGAGCTGGCGAGGCGTCGCGACGTCTAAAAACGCACAGCGTGCGTAAAATTAGCCCTCGATCGGTCAGCCGGCGGCTAATAATATCCTCCTGAGTCCTGAGTACGAACGCAACGAAGGCGACGACATGCATCCTCCGAGAGAGCTTTGAAACATTGATATACAGAGTGTTCCCACTGTCACGTAAATATAAACAATGTAACACTAGGAAATCACAAAAACTGATGTACAGGGTGTTTACGGTTTTGAGTTTATCCTTCTATGGGATGATAGTATATTTCAAAAAGTCGAAAAAACAAAAATCAGTAAAAGACTAAAAGTCTTCTCATTGACGAGATAATAATTCAATTGTATTTTTAATATTTAACAAATAATTTACGATTTAGTGTAAATCCGTATCTAGAGGAAAATTGTACACATCAAAAGAAGTATTTAAACCAAAAATTATCTTGTCTTCTCATTTACGCGATAATAATTTTCTTAATATTTAAAAATTAACAAATAAAAATTAATATTATCTCGCCAATGAAAGGACTTTTTTTAAAGATAATTTTTCTTTTTTTCTTTTGCGTTCCATAAAAAGATATACAATAAATCGTAAATCGCTAATGAGACGACATTTACTAAGATAATTTATTGGTTATCGATTTCTTCCCCTAGCCTAGAAGGATATACATAAAGACCGTAAACACCCAGTATATTTAAAATATTTTAAAAAGTTTTTAGCTTCTGCTGTATCGTGCTGGTCCCGAGTCTTTGTGCGTTTAGCGTATGGCTATGACGATGACGTCAAACCTCCTTTTTCCTTCCAATTTTCCAAGTTTGCTTTGCAGATTTCCACATCGCCGCCACGCCGACCTAAATCTAAGCGCCACGCAGACGGTGGACACCTTGATGTCTGACGTCTATGACGTACACTCCTCGACTTCTATTTGTAATCCTATTCCTACTCCTACGCTCACTCCTTCTTTCTTAGCATATTGCGGAAAGAACCATTAACAAGCAACAAGCAACAACTTTCTTCACTTCACTTCATTTCACTTTACTAGTTGTGCAATATCAGTACATGAGAAATTACATACCTACATGAACATTGATTTTATAACGCTTAGAATTTTAAACTCGTGTGTGAACAAAACCTTCAAACGCCATGGCCCATGGGATAAAAGATAAAAGAGACTAGGACGTGTGGACGCATGGAGTTTGACGTCATAGAGGAGGTTTTCCTAGTCACCGTCCCACGTCCCACGTCCCACGTCCATCGTCCATTCTTCATCTTCAATAGAATGGAGAGCTGGTAACAAGCAATGACGTCAATAATCAATGTCCTGATGTCACATTGTCACATTAATGAAGATGCACATAACGACATGAAAATGACTTGAATCAACCATCTCTAGACTAGACTATAGTGTCCTGATGTGCTTTTGATTGAACATGCAACAATACGCTTTCTATCTATGGTCTATGCTAGTGGAAAAAAGTTTTCGTCATGTAACGTCAGTACCTACCTACATCACGTACACCACCATTGTACAACGTACGTCAACTCAATAAAACTGTCTGGCGTATCTGTGTTCGTTATCGATTTGTGGTGCGGTGCCGTTTAACAAATTGCATTGCATAATATGCGCCATCAATCATTAATCAAAGCCAAAGCGAGGTTTACGCAGGCACACAGCGAGCCTCCAATCAATCTCGATGTGCAATTAGAAACCAATTGTGATCTGCGTATTAGCACCAAAATAGTTGTAAATGTTGGATCGCAAAATGAAAAAAAAGAAAGTTTTCCGATGACCGGTCACCGGTGGTATCTCGTAAGTAACTATTGAATCAATAACCAAACATTATTCTCTCCTACCTTAACAATTACAAACATTAAAAGGTAAAAATATTTTTTTCCTGTGCAAATCGAATTCAAAAGATCATAGCTCTGATCGCTCTAATCATAATCGTCATAATATACAAGGTGATTCTTTAATAGCGGATTTCCTCTGAAGGTTTTATAGATGGCCTTGAACGAAGTAAATTTACCTAAAAAAAAGTAGGTAAAAGTAGGTAAATTGGCCGAGATACAATTGGCCGAGTTTCATTGTCAACTTTGTTTCTAATTATTCTTTTGTTTTAATTTAAGATTTAATTATTGGTAAAATTGACAAAATCGTAGGAGGAATTGCATTTTAAAATAACAAGTTTTCAAATCTATATTTTAAGCTCAGTGTTGCCGCCTCCGTGGTATGCGTAGAGACGGGCGTTGTGTATACGTGGTAGGGTTTTAAAACAATTGGTGGACTGCCGCAAACTATTTTGCAGCA
>JARJDQ010005870.1:0-13649 GCA_030264215.1 Geostiba sp. GC000077 | reverse complement strand
CTATCATTGAGGAAAATTTCAACCCTATAGCTTTTCGCGTTTTCGTACACTGGGCGAATAAACTGGTGGGGCAGATCGGTGCCCTCTGGCGGCCGCGCAATAACAGTTTACGAGGCGGATTCTTTTTAGGAACTAGAATCCGAAGAGAAAATTCAAATCGTCCCAGTGGTTTGGGAGCAATCATTGAATCTGTTTTTTGAGGTTTTCTTTTCCTACGTGAACGCGTTCGCATTCGAACTTGTTACATTTACTTTCGAACATAGGTCTGCAATGTCATATGGGCATTGCATGGGCCTATGTTCAAGGATAAATGAAAAGCACTGTATAATAGTTTGCGTGTTCTCAAAATAATTGCGTTGGACTAGTATCAAGAGAACAAAATGATCTCCCTTAATTTGGGTTTCAACTTATGTTTGTGTTTTCATTACTTATCGCAAGGGACTCGAATAGACTTGGGTTACATTTTCACGAAACCATATAATCAGATGTTGTCAATGCATTCCCCACTTTTCGGCGACACGTGCAGTCATGTCACCGATCACCAGCCACGCGGGTAGTTTTCATCCCTTATTACCCGTGCGAGTATTATCGTTTGTTTGTACTTTAGACAAGGCGGTAGGTACAGTCCGTCGAAAGCCATATCGGCAACATGCGTATACACGCCAGCAGTGAAATCGTAATGATGATTAAATTGATGGATTATGGCTGCTCCTCCGTACGACCATGGTGGTTCATAATTTGGCGTGATCACGCAGCTCCCCATTTATTACCGAACAATTTCTCATCACGGGCATGGCCTTAACCTTCAGCGCAGCGATGGGCAAACGGTGGCTTCACATTTCACATCATGTTGAAGGTTTGGAAGTGAAACATTTAATCGTTGACGATGTCCAATTGGTTGGGCACCCCATCGTAGTACCAGTCTAGCCCAGTCTAGCCAGTCAGCTGCTAGAAATGCACTCTTCTCCTCGTATTCAGGGGTATTTATGAGGGATCTGACTCACTCCATGCATGATGGGGCAGAGTATGATTTCATTCCGTTAATCATCGCAGCGTACTGATGATGGATACGGCCGAAAATGAAAATCCACTGCATACATTATGATGCCATAAACATTTCTGCTGGCACGTCAACGACTACGACTGCATCAGATTAGCAATTTGCCATTCGTGTAATAACACCATATGACATAATAAAAAGCAATTGCATACAAGCAAATGTATTCACAGTGAATAATATGCACATAAAACGCGTCAATGACGGGGGAGATGGATTAGGAGAATGTCACTCTCACCAATAATTCCCCGAAATGGCAAACGAGCCTGTCAAGGAACTGAGATAATGGAAATGTGTGCAGGATGATATCCGCAGCGCAGTGCACTGCCAACAATATCCAATATTGATCTGTTTTTCCTGAAAACTTTCCGGAAAACTATACAAACAACTGTCGTTCTTTTTTGGCGTCGCGCTTTTGCCAATGGGGCGCGCGGTGAATAGCGGAAATACATATCTATACATCGTCCTTCGGGCGTACGGATGCCAAGAACTTCTGGCAGCCGCGCGGAAGGAGGACGAGCATGTGGGAGAGTGATGGGGGGGGGGGGCGAAAAGGTCATTGCCTGAAAATTGGCACGTTGCCATCGGTTCCCACCGCGGCACGAATTTATGTGCATACTTGTGGGGATGCGCCCCGAATGTCGTCCATGGCAAATCACAGCGAGGTTAACATTAACAGTTGCTAAGCGAGGAAATATTTATCACACTCTAGCTCTTGACTCCAAATATATTTTGTGACTCATTTATTGCTTCATATTTGGCAAGTGTCATCTTCGTATAGAATGTTGACTGCAAACAAATTGAAATTTACACAGTTCATACATTTGTTGAAACACATTATCTGATTGTGCGCAACAGCGTTGACTCTCCGTTGTCTATGATTTTGTTTAACCATGTATTTATAATTACAGCACCCAAGCACCAAGCAATTAAGACAGTAATAAACGGCTGCGTGTTTAAAATGCATTTGCTTATTGAATTATTATTCTGGTGTGTCGGAATACAGCTTTTATAAGAGTACATTTAATTAATATAATGAAGAGATATGCTGTGGTGGCAATGATAATAGCTCTTTGAAGACACAGTTTGCAACGTTGCATCGTTTCCACTTTCTACAATCGTTCATCTTTGTCTCAGTGTTTACTGACAGAGTCAATATTGAATTTTATTGGCGCCATAGGCTTACTATTAATGACAGAAGTGAGAAGTGTACTGATATACGGCGTCTTAAAATGTTATAGTTTTGGCATTTTTGCTTCTCGTGTGTGATCCATGTGCTGCTGCATTGATGTAGGACGTGTAGACTAGATACTATGATTTATTTGATTGAATATGCTCGGGCGAACGCAGAGGGCATGCCAGTTCACAGCAAATGAATGTAATCTAGTTAAATTCAATTTCGAACCAAATCACATTCGAAGCATATACGGGCCGGGGAACATCGGAAGGTCAATGGTCAATATCACATTTTCAAACGCCCAGTCGTACACGTCTCTATTTGCATTCGATTTCACAGCGGAACAGTGTAACATTTCTCAGAGCATTTAAAATACATATTTGTGTCTGGGTCACACCCGATTTCGCATAAATATTTATAGCTCGGATAACGTGTGAAATTTCCAAAAATTACTTATGACGAACTGACATACAGAATGGACTAAAATTGGCGGAAAAATGCTAGATAAATTTGAAGTTTATTTCAAAAGAAAACGATAATTTTGAATGTTTAGGTTACAAATATGCATAATAACAAAATTAGTTTTCGTTGCGCAGCTGCTGTTGAGAAAATCGAACACTTCTGTAAAGTTTTCTCAATAGCATTTAACCAGAATGGTTAGCACTTTAAAACTTTGAATTAAATTAATTCAAATTAATTTAAGTCAAAGTCAAAATAACAGACGATAATTCTGGTTAGATGCTATTCAAAAGAAAACTGACTTCGCTGAAGTGTTCGTCTTTTACTATGTAACAAAAACGAATTTTGTTATTATATGCATATTTGTAACCTAAAAATTCAAAATTTGATGAGGTCAAACGAAAACTTTTCCATCATTTTGATATTAAGATTAATCGTATTCTTTTGACAACTACAAAGTTAACTGGCATTATTCCGCCAATTTTAGTCCACCCGGTATGTATGATATATCATCATATACTAAGTCTTATCTTGTTTGTTTCAAGTTTTCAAGTTCGTTCTAAGGATATACACAGCGTCAATATTGCGCAGGAACCAATTTCGAAGAACTTCTGGTGCAATTAACTTTTTCCGATTGGGTTCATCAAATGGCTCCTTATCAGCTATCAGCGCATCCTCTGCATCATCACAAGAGTTCATTGTGCATCCGAAGACTGGTTGGTCTAGTAAGCCCTCAGATGGTCGGCGCTCGGAAACGCCGGCTGTTGTATAAATAAATTGATTTAAGTGCTTTTTAAAAATGCACGCTTCAAGAACGCGCAAGTCACTAGTCAGAAATAACACAAGTATGACCATTATAGGCACGTTGTGGCAATCAACGCGCGAAGTATCGCACACGTCTCGGCTGTAAAGTGCCCATCTTTATTTATTAATAAAATCTACTCGTTGTTGGGCTGGCACGCGCTATGTGTGGCAGCAGCGGCCCTTCACTTGCCCTCAGTGTTCTGTTTTCTTATCGCCCAACTTAAGCACTTGGTGCGCGATTCTGGCATTGTAGTGCAGCCGCACGTGCGCCCGCGGTGCGCTTGCGCGAACAAATTATCCACGAGCATTTCTTTTTAATGCATCCGGAAGTAACCCATCGCGGCACAACTCGCTATTACTTCTAACGTCGGCCCACACGCATTTGTTGCCTTATCGCGTGCAGTTTCTTCGTTTTTCTATCTTTTTTGCGACATTCGATACTTGCCAACTTACTACCATTGTATGATTATGTGCATGGGAGTGCAACGACTAGGCCCCCCAAGTATTGTCCGTCTAGACGCGCCGCGAGCATCATCACCCGCCTTACCTTAATTCCACTTAATTAATTAAATTGAAGTGCGAGCGCTATACAGCCGCAGACGCTGTTTGGAATTGTCATTGTCGAGATGCTCGTAAATAAGCAATGAGTAAAAATGCAGTAATCACGCAAGTGGCGTCTATAAAAAAAATTTAAGTGCAGCACGGTAAAGTTATAAATTTGCATTTCACGTCGCAACTTTTGCGCCACGAGAAGACAGTACGCACATTCAACAGAAATTAACAATGTATTTAAACCTTGCAATGTTGATATTAGATTTGATGTGTTATTTAGCGACTGTGAGAATTGTTGGATATGTTGAGATTGGGTGTGTCAGTCGTAAAAAGCAATCCTTGTTTATTGGGACATTTGCCGACGTTTCGCCCCTTACTTGGGGCTTCCTCAGGGCAATGATAATTCAGGAAGGAGTTTGTTGATATTAGATATTGAAAAACTGAATAAATGAAGACAGGAAGGAAGAAAGTCCCGACAATGTGTAAATATTAAGACAACTATTTCATTTATATTTCTCTTGGAAGTTGCCTAAATCATACCGCTTCATAAGGTATATGAATGATACATTATGTTTCTATTTGAACAGCATCCGAACATCACCTGGTGCTAACAAGCATTGAATCATCAGTTGAGCAATATAAATAAACTTGCTCAGAAAACGCTTGCGTCATGTTTGAATTGTGGAAACCGTTGTCTCATCTAAACTATTAATTGTGCTTGGGCTTTCGAAATTATTTATGTATTTGCGCAAAACGTACCTACTCGTGGAACCAGAGGCATCGCAATCAAATGAAACCTGAAACTGCAGACTCTTCATCCCATCCGCGATAAAATGATGTAAATTTTATGGCCATCTCGATTGCGAGCCTGCGAGTAATAATTACACGTTCGCTGATCATTTCCCGTTTGTTTGCACATTTGTTGGCTCCTTGTCTCGTTGGTTATTTATGTACTTTGAGCCTCAATTAATGCCTTGCCACATGATTCCCTAATGCGAAACGACAACCAACAAGAACTAACAACGTTTATGAATAAAATTATGTATGCCTGCAATAATAGTGGATGGTGCGCTTAGGAGTAATGAATGAACGCTGAAAGCAAAGCAAAACGCCATGCCTTCGCATGAAAGCATGAATAAATTAATGTGCGAATTGAGCGAAATTGCCGTAACATGCATATTCAATTACCGATAATTATTGGTTATGCGCTTCTTTAGGTTTAAACTTCATTAATGTTGCGTTGGACGTTGTCTATTAGACAAGCACACTTTGCATTCCATTTTCTATTGCATTGCAGATCGTTGATTCTTGTAGAGTTGTAGATTCTGCTGAGTACATACTTATGTAAAGGTCTCGATGTTAAATTAAGAATATGTACAGGGTCTTCATAAATGTCTGATTACCACGTGATCAAATTTTGAATTTCGCGCCCAGCAGCAGTTGGCTATAATTTAAAAATATATCCCTAGATAAGTAACTAGCAAGGGAGTCAGTGGATATTGACATATTTTAAATTTCCCGCCTTACAAAGTTAATACCAAGAAGTAACCAAATACACATGGTCCCCAACCTGAGAACGTAAAAATTTGCGCGGGTATTCAAAATTTGAGCACGTCGTAATCAGACATTTATGAAGACCCAGTATACTGGATACTGGATAGCTTTGCTGCTTCAACTTTTTTTTTCTCTCGGTGAATGGACATTTTTTAAAAATTATATGCGGCATCATGCGACATGTGTAAAGCAGGCATACTCGACTCGCGGCAAATCGGTGAATTGAGTTGTCGACCTAATTCTACGGAAATAGTACTCGCATTACAAATACAGATAGTGAATACGCACTGCATACCACGCAAGTACGCAATACAAGCAGGAACGCAGGCTTTGATTGCAAATTTACGCGACACGACCATAAAATATTGTTCCCAAAATATTCACACTTTATAAAAATTATTTATTGGCACACTTTTCGGGCAGTTCATGCTTGTAGTTGCTATTTTTGCGAGCACGACGAATTGTTCGCTCGCGTAACAAGGCTATTTCTAAGTTTATATGTTTGGTATAGTTTCCCGCCTGACATTTTTCATGTCGTAGTTAACACACATTCGACATTCGGGTCAATTTTCACGAGAATTAATTGTTTTGCACCTACAATTGTTTGGTTTAAATCGCGTATCGAACTCTATACAGTACTCTATACGCACGGGTAAAAGTAGGTATACGACTATACGCAAATGTTCCTATTGTGACATTTTAATAACTTAACACCAATTTGAAATATGCTGCTTCCTGTGATGCGACCTATTTTAGTCCAACAATAAATACCGAAAAATACCACTATTATTACACGAATTACAACATTTATATCATATCTCTAGCTCGAAGGTAGATGACTTGACTCTATGATATTTACAATTCTCATCGGTTAATCTATTTATCTTTTACATTTCCTGTGGGTATATATTTATTGTAGTATACCGGTTAGGTGCCCCGAGGTACATCTTAAACGAATAACAGGCGGCAATAAATCCATCCCTGATACGAATCGTCTTCCAATCGCTTACCAATCTAGACAGTAGAGGGTAAGAGCTCAAACTCAAAACTTATGACACGTATTATAATCTTGTACATTGTGCGCTTATCGGCATTTGCCATCAAGAGTTCACCGGAGAGCTCTCTCTGTTCTTTGCCTGGGAGTAGTGTACAATCGAGCATTTTCCGAGACATTTCGCCGAATGCGGAAAATGCCCACGAACTGCCATTCTTTCAGTAAGCATTCGAGTCGTGTGCCTTAAAACCTGTGCCGTTCCTGGTAACCATTCGCTGTACGCTTATAAGGTGTTGTCGGTAACGTTAAGCATTTTTCCTGCCTTTGCGCAGCAGGTTCGCATAAGGTCATTACAAGTATCAGCGCAAAGGTCGGCAATATTATAAGATAAAGCAAACGTTATATGCTCTACATTTTAGCAGGGTAGGGATAATTTTGGATTTCGCGTACTCGGAAAATGTTCACAATGGTGAATAGTTCAGACGTTCGGATCAATAAAATTTGGCGCAATATACTTCAGTGAATCATTTTATTATCATTTTTATTATCCATAAAATGTGCACTATGAGAGCGCTGCAAAGCAGACCAAGTAAATAAAATGGGATATTGGGAATATCCTGCAACTATAGCTAAGCGAAGAGAAAGTGTAATTCTGTAGTGTATTCAATCCTTTAATTTAGAACTTCACGTTCTAAGTTCAATGGCACTTTTCTAAGAAACTCCTTCCTAATAACGTAAAAACTCATTGTATGTCCTGTTGGCTCTTGGACTCTTGGCACACCCTCCTGCGGCCTAGTTCCAGACGCACGATATGCGCATAGAATTCGGCTGTTATTTCGAGAATGGCGACGATTCACACCCCAAATTCGCGTTTCGCCAAGTGTGAATGATTTTTCTCTGCCCTGCCCTGCCCTGCGTTATTATTGAGAACGAACATGCGATGTGTCAGTGTCAAAAATATTACCTATAGTTTTTGATTGCCTAGAGTTTTTGACCAGAAATGCATAGTTCGTAATGATAACTGTTTTCATAAATAAATAAAAAAACCGTTGGGTGGGTTTTACTAGCAATGTGATAATAATATTTCATATCATAATATAAATATTTGTTCATACAGCGTGTATTAGTTTTATTACGCTTATGACTAGATCAACATTCTGATAAGATAAGAGAAACTTGCCAACGCAGTAATATTGTACCTGGTTGCGTGGTTGATGGTTGGGAAATGCACAGGCCCGCTTTGAAATTTTTGGGAAGCTATATAAAACTTACTAAACCCTGGGGAACATTCGCTTGTGTCAAATTGATGACTGCATCATTTCTTTTCGATTGCATTCACGAGTGCTGCTTGATGAGAGTATTGCGAGGGTGGAGCTTGGAGCTAATAGTGATATATGAGCTCTGATCTACTCGACTGTGAAGAACGCACCACAGCTCAATGCATTGGGCAAGGGAAATGAAATCGTATTAGTTTCCCTTTGCAAAGTTATTCAATTGTCTGAAGTAACGATATCGCGTACAATTGCTGATTTATTTTTTTTCGAATTGTGCATTCGAATCAAATGGATACTAATGGTAGATGTTTCCTCTCTTGCAACTGGATGATGCAACTGCAATTGCCACCCTATGAGGCTTTATATTGACTACTATCTAAACGTCTTTTCTTCTATTCCAGGTTGCTAGTTGGAGCACCACTGGGAAATAATAAGCAGCCAAACACGAATCATTCTGGAGCCCTTTTTAAATGTCCGATATCAAGAAGAGAAAACGATTGTGAGCAAGTTGTGACCGACGGAAGACGACGTAAGTAATCCTACGACTGACCACAAAAATGATGAATATTTGAAAATAAATATATTTCAAACAAAGAGAATCGACTAATTCAAGATGACGAAATATATTCGATGGAATTACAGCCGACGATGATAGCTGAATGAATATACATAGTAGCTTTTTGTATGGTTTACAAAAGCACTGTAAATGATTTGCAACAAAATGAAAATATTGAAAATATATATATATATTTACGACGTTTTTCTTTTGAGTTGAACATTGTCTTAGGACTTAGATGATTTAGATGATTAGTGCATCAAGTATTCCTTCTGGTTTCCAACGTACATATTGTATTTTGACTGGATACTGTATCCTGTAGAAATTCTGCGAACGAACTGTTCACATGCCTACATACACCATCTATTTTTATTTCCGACTTCTTCGAGAACCAAATACAGTGTAATAAAAATACATAGCGCCAACGATTTTTACGATCATACCGTCAACATCGCCAAGCTGACTACCGTCTGATAGGCATACTGACTTATTTATTATGTTTTGTTTTTTTGTTACAAAAACGAATGTTGCTTAAAAATGTTCGTTCTGAAACGGTGTACGATTGTCTCACACACACACTGTCTCTATATGAATCGTCCAGTGCCGAGTGGTCTATACAAGCGTAAGTTGTTGGTAAATGTGCAAAACCTACTATTTTTTATTAACTTCTTCATTATCATGCCTGATAATGAATGATTGTTTTTTTTTCATTTTTAATTTTGCTGCTCGAATCACGAATTTGAAACGAATAATCCGATTGCCAATGCCGCCGTTTTTTTGCAAACTTCAAGCATTTTACCTACTTCTCTTTATCTATCTCTATTCAACCTGCAAAGCAATGGCTTTTGGGTGGGTTTGTTCTTGTTGCATGTTCTAACTTAAATGTGGAATTTTGGGTATTGCTTGTGTGTGCATGTTGTATAAAGTCTTTTTGTATGTGCCTAATTTGTACATTGTTCATGTATGCAGTACTGTGTTTTATGCAAACTGCTGACGAAGTGTTAAATCAGTATATGATTTTACTAGCTAGTCATACACAACGTTGGGTGGGATACACAAGTCCAAATCAATGTGAACATGTTCGGTTATCGTTTGCACCGAATTCGCATTGAAGGCGCGCTTCATGTTTGTTTGACGTGCTTGTATCGACGGACGTGGAGAGCAATACAGCGAAATAAAAGTTATATTTACGTTCATTTGCAATGGACATCGAACGCATTCAGCTAGGGGGAGTGAAAATGCAGATAATGCATGGCACGATTGCTGCCACAAATGCAGCCCATACGCGGATCGGTTTATTTTGAGAGTACCTACTGTTGGACTGAAATGCATAAACAACGACGAATACTTTATGATACGTTTTATTCGTGTTGTGCGACGAATGGTGCAAACATGCATCCTAAATTAACCAAATCCTAAAGGCCAGAGCATTCAAAACTTTTATTCCAGCTCGTGATATATTTTTATCCGCATGTAAATGTTTACCCTGCTACTTCCGGACACATTCAACATCTTGAGTTCAGTTCAGATTAGTGCGCGTTGTTTAAGTTCGGCTCGCGTACCATAGTTTCGGCAACTCTGACAACACCACCTGAGGCAACAGAAAAAAAGAAATTTCTTGAATTTAAACAAATTTAATCGATAATCAATTCGTGTCTTTGTCAATGAACAACTATTATATGCATCAATGAAATGATACATGGAACAACTGGTTAATACTCCTTATTACTCGTATAACAATTTACTTTACATAGATATATTAACAAATAACTTACTTGACTGAAAATGTTAATAATAATAATCCAATAAAATCGCATTTAATCATTGAGTAATCTTGACACGATTGACCACAATAATACAATAATTTATTGCATAATATATTTATAATGAACATAATACGCATAATATTCTTAATAGGTTAATAAGGATAACGTTAGGTAATGAAATTAATTGTGATTACAGACATACTTAATTTGATTAATATTATTTCTGATTAAATCATATTTAAACGTAATTTTGCTAACCACGCAACTAAGGTTTTCGATTTCAGAACTTCCCCGAAACGTAAAATGAGGTCAATGAATGACGAAAACGCGGTTTGAAAATTTAGCATCTTATTCGTAGTTTGATTGCACATGCATCTTCCCGATTGATTGATTGATTGAGAATTAATTGCATCAGAAATTAAGGCACATTGCACATTGCAAACAACAATTTGAATGAATTCTACTCTGATAAAGCTAGTAGATGTCATCGTTTGTATGTTTTCGCCAACGACTTCAGCGAGATGGATTTTGCGAATGTTAAAGCTGCACACAACCGCAAACTACTAAATGCATACACGAAAAATAATATATGAATATATGAATATTCTCGTTGTTATGTACATATTTTTTTGAATGCATTTTGCATTTTATTTGTATATTTTTGAATTGCATTAACCAAAATTTAAAGTACAACATACTCCGATCACAGCAGATTCTAATACATTGGACACACACAATTGACGCACCAAGAAACAATTCATTTTCATTGTGGTTTGGTAACGCTGACAAAGGGAATATGAAGTTTCTCCATACAGCGTTCTGAGAGGAGATTTTGTACTTTATCTCAATTTGCATCCTAAATATTTGTATACATATTTTAACTAACACTGATTTGGATCTATCGGCAATTTTGGTCACGATGATTAATTTGATGCTTGTGATTATAGCAAAAGACTACGATGACGATGAAGACGATACTCTCATGCCTCCTGGGCCAGACGAAATTAAAAATGGCCAATGGCTGGGGGTGACTGTGAAGTCGCAGCTCCCAAGCGCAGGCGGGAAAGTGATGGTTTGCGCACATAGGTACATCAAGAGTTCGAATTTGAGCGCAATGCGCCCTGGAATTGGTCTATGCCATTTGTTGAATGGCGCATTGGAATGGCAGGAAGCTTTGGAGCCATGTGAAGGCCAACCCATGCTTCAGTACGTATTCAACGTCAGCATATTCATATGGTGACATAGTTTGATATGATTTGCTTCCGATCTTTAGGGAGCACCTGGAATACGCGTATTGCCAAGCTGGTACCTCGCTGGCATTTATGAACGATGGCACTGCATTGATGGGCGCGCCTGGTCCGCACACTTGGCGGGGAACCATCTTCGCGACGATGACGGCAGGCGAATATCTAGAACGCGACAAGGCCTTCTACTCCATTCCATTGGAGCACTCCGCGGAACCGATTGAAAAGTACAGCTATCTGGGAATGAGCGTGACTGGTGGCAGGTTCTTAGATAAGAATAAAATCACTTACGTTTCGGGCGCACCAAGAGATAATCTTACCGGCCAGGTGTACCTTATTGAGAAGGATCTCCCGCGCACCGGGTTGATCTTTCGCCTTATCCTCAAAGGCAAGCAGGTTGCATCGAACTATGGCTACGAACTTCATGCGGCCGATGTGAATGGTGATGGCTATGACGACCTCTTCGTATCTGCGCCCTTCTTTTTCAACAACACGCAAGGAGGCGCCGTGTACATCTATTACAACCTGCGTAATTGCTCAGCAAACTATACTTGTGAGCCGGACCAGATCCTCTACGGCAAAGGAGAGTCCCGCTTCGGTTTCTCCGTAACGTCATTGGGCGACATAAATAAGGATGGTTATAACGATATTGCCATTGGGGCACCATATGAATCCTACGCAGGCCAATCCCACACTGGCGCCGTTTACATTTATTTGGGTAGCAGGGACTATTTGAAGGAGAAGGAAGTACAAAAGATCGTCATTCCGGACCATACCACCATCGGCTATTCGCTTAGTGGCGGTGTAGATATGGATACAAACTCGTATCCTGATCTGCTGGTAGGAGTTTATAACGAGGACGAGGTGATTCTTTTCAAGACCAGGTCAATTGTTCACATCGACATTGCGGTACAGGACAAGGAAATGAGGAATATCGACGTTGGCAAGAAGGGATGTATTGCTGATCTCGGAAGTCCACATACTTGGTACATTTTTTATTACTGCCACAATCTAAGTGTTTATCAAACTTACAGTTATTTCTATTTGCAGCTTTTCATTCGAAATTTGTATTCGTACAAACCAGAAAATCGTAGGACCTCTCTCCCTTTCTTCAGAACTGATTGCAGATTTGGCAAAGACCAAAGGACAATATATTCGGGCCAAATTTAATACAACATCAGACAATAATACACTTACGAAACATTTTACAATGTTCCGCAGTCCAACTTGTCATAAATATACTGTTTACATTAAAGACGGTATCAGGGACATTTTATCACCAATTGAAGTAAGTATACATTGAACACTATTGTATACTCCATATATGTGTTCTCTACGAGAACTGTTGAATTAATAGAAACGTGTTATTTGCAGTTTAGGGTAAAGTACGACTTAAAAAACGAAATTGACTCGCCCATTTTAAATCAAACATCTATGAGAGATTTTAAAGCCACGTTTCTTAAAGACTGTGGTATAAATGAAGTATGTGAGAGTGACCTCAAAATTACAGCAGGTTTGAATATGGAGAGTAAGTTGTCATTTTTAAATTAGCACTGCGATATATCAATAATTATAATGTCCTTTGTTTAGTGAAAGATCCTTCACAGAATTTGTACGATTTGGATCTCGGATCAGTTGAAGAACTCAACGTTCAGGTTAACGTTTCCAATTTTGGAGAATCTGCATATGAAGCGCAAGTGTTCATTATTCATCCAGATAGTTTAAGTTATATTGCTCTTGTCAAAGTGGTGAGTTTCTTCAGCATGGAGTTAAAAATGAAACTAATGCATATCGTTTTGTTTAGAGTGATATCAAATGTATTTATTACAATGAAACTTGGATTGCTTGCAATTTGGGCAATCCATTTGGTAAGAACAAGCACGCACATTTGGGCCTGAGGTTCGAGAATCGCAACAACATGAAAAATTCAGATTTCCTCGAGTTCAAAGCATTTGTCAACACTACCTCTAGTACGACAACGATTGAAACTGCTGCCTCATTTAAGGTGGATGTTAAAATCACACCCAATATCAAGATTGATACCTTTGGCACGAACAGTGTGCAATATGGCGGCATTCCTAAAGGTGAATCGGCGATTAATTACTTTGATGAAATTGGCTCCCGAGTTCATCACGTTTACCAAGTAACCAATGAAGGGAAATGGTCAGTTAATAAACTAGAGGCATTCATCGACTGGCCTATTCAAATCGAA